>JANBQS010000821.1:0-11523 GCA_027577415.1 Coemansia sp. RSA 922
CCGCCTACCAGTCCCGCTTATTATCCCTTTCCGAGATTTCTTTCTATTTCTTTTCTGTTTGGTCTGTTTGTTTTGTGTACGTACAATGTCTTCCACCCAAGCGCTATGCACGTGGTCGCTGGAGTTGGAATGCAAGGCATGCGGCTCATACACCGCCTCTTTTTTGTATAATAATGGCTGAGAGGAGGCGGGGCATTGTGAATGGACGTGGTGCTTGCCCATCACCATGGCCGTTAAATTGCAAAAACACCACAACTCCTTTGTAATATCTAGTATCTGTGGCTTCTGGGCGCAGCAGACAACTGGCGCACGGCCCCAAAAAATAGCTGTTATTGCTATTGTCAAAGCAGTGGCTTTTATTTATCTTTCATGTATCGCCCATCTTTCCTTTTCTTGACTCATGCCTCCTTATTCTGCAGCGTCACACGGTCATCCCTGTTATACCGAATATGCAAGTCTAACTATTCTTTTTTATTGCTCCAAACATTTATCTTGTAGAGATTATTATTAAGTCAGTATTCTGTATCATTCCCGACAAGGATCAGTATTCGCCTTGTCAACACTCCTATTTCTTATCCCTTTTCTCGGCTCTTTTTTTTGTATCCGTCCATTGTTGCTTTTCTCTCTTCTCTCCTCTCTCTTGGTCACTTTTTTTCTCTTTTTCTTTTGTGCTTTTATAAACGGGAATGCTCTAAAAACAAGAGGTGCCTTAAGCTAGTGTTTGGTCTCTATATTTGGTATTTCCAACACCATCCCCACATTTTTTGCATATACTTTTCTCGCGTTTTCTTCTTTATTATTATTATTCGGGGGGCGTATCGTTTATGACCAACAGCGCTCGTAAATACACGACACCACGCAGAGAGGGCTCGACGTCGCCTCACAGAGCAAGCGGTACGAGAGACACAGTATATACGACGTATGCACAGGCGGGCGAAGGCTCGTCGAGCTACTATCGCTCGGAGGCCAAATCACAGGGCTCGCAGTCGATGCCGATAAACATACCACGATTGTCAGAGGACGGCGGTGGTCAGCGGGGCAGCAGTTGGCAGGTGGACGACATGTCAGTGGGTGGGATGGCAACGCTGTCAGAGTCGGAAGAATCGGAGGGTTCAGATTTGGTGTTGGAGAGAGTTCCTGGTGGGCGCGTGCACGACTTACAATCGCTTCCGCCTGATCAATTACTCGGCCAATTCAATCCTCTGCTTCGGTAAGTACATGCTATCATTGGCTCCAACTATCCATCTATGATCTTTTCCGGCCGCTCCCTCTTTTTTTTGCTAGCTGATAGCCGGCTTTCCGCTTTTTTATTATTGTCTTGGCACTTTACATGTGTCGTTGTTTTTTGGGGGATCATGGTTTGTAAGCTGTTCAACGGATTTCATATTTTGACAGTGGGATTCACAGATTTGCAGCCTCTTGTGATAACAAAATGATCGGCAACATTAAATAACACACCTTATTGGCCTCTGGAGGTGGTCGCTGATATTTTGTAGGTCGTTCCGACTGCTCATTGTGCAACAACCAGTTCGAGCACGGATGTGTGGATCATCCGATAAGGACTGGCGACCCGTATCGCCACCGCCGGTACTCAAGCTGGAGCTCTACGATATGGAAGGCCACCTGGTAATAGAGTAAGTTTGCTTTTGTTTCCCAGAAGTGCCACACCGTCGTTATTCTCATGACACTTACTAAACCCCCTTCTTGTGTAGTAATCGGTTTATGCAGCACCTGGTTATTCATACGACACTGTGGAGAGAGGATCGATCAGAAGAACTAACTGTAGTCGAACTGCCGCACAACACCAACAGCAAGCGTATATCGGCAGCGGCAAAGTGTCGTAAACGCGGCGTTACACAGTTTGGGTATACACCAATTGAGCCGGGACGCGAGATTGAAAACAATTTGCTGGGGGATTACTCGGCATCTAGCTCGATTGTGGAAAATGTGGTGGGTGAGCGTGGTTGCTATTTTGTGTTTCCAAATTTGTCGATTAGATTGGAAGGACGGTACCGGTTAAAGTTTTCGCTTATCAAGTTGCCTAGTATGGCGGACGACAACGCCATGTTCCCGACATTCATATCCCACGTGTTTACTGATCCATTTGACGTATACTCGATCAAAACATTTCCAGGAATGATTGGTAAGTTGACGTTGATTATTTTCTGTCAATGACCACTTTTTGTTCTGTTACTAACCCCAAATATTTTATAACTTGCGTATTTAGAGTCGACTGCGTTATCGCGAGCACTGGCTATGCAAGGACTTAAAATACCGATCCGGAACACGCAAGATCTAAATTAACTATTGTTTTGTTATATAAAAACGCTGAAAGAAAAATAAAACACATGTCTCATTTATTTAATTTTTTCAATTGTGACAAAAGGAGAATAGAGTAGAGAGGTTGACAAATTTACGAGCCGAGACTGACAAGTAATTGTCAACGACAGACGACAGTTTCATGATATGCTCTGAGTGACGGTCACGTAGGGTGAGGATCTGTGCTGACGTAGTTTCCAGACGCGTAGCCGATCTATCGACAGCCAGGAGAGCGGCAAAGTACTGTATCTGATGGTAGAGTTGTTTGTCCGTGTAGAGGTCCTGCATACGGCCTGAGCACTGGGGACGGAGACAGCGAGTACCTGAGACAGTCAGTAGGCGAGACTTTAGATTACACGCTGGTTCGTCACACTGCGCGGAGAAAGCATAGTACTCTCTGATATGCTTACGGATCTGCAGAGCGAGCTGTGTAGATAGTGACGCTGGCGACGGCAGATGCCCACAGTGGGTACAGGTGAGACCTGAATCCGCTGTGCCATCTTTACTACGTGCTATGCCGTCACACACATAGGATGCCTTGCATGCTGAGCAAACTGGTGTGAACTGTCGTGCGTGTTTGAACCGCTCGGCGTCGGATATCTGCGAGTCCAAGGTACGCAATGTGTCGTCTGTGGGGACTGTGGGCGCGCGGTACTTGTTGGGATCTAGGCCTAGACACTGCGCTAAGACTGCCATGTCGGTGGCGAGGGGCTCGAGTAGGCGGGCGCAGGGCGGCAATACTTGTTGATTCA
Source organism: Coemansia sp. RSA 922 (assembly GCA_027577415.1). Taxonomy (NCBI): domain Eukaryota; kingdom Fungi; phylum Kickxellomycota; class Kickxellomycetes; order Kickxellales; family Kickxellaceae; genus Coemansia; species Coemansia sp. RSA 922. The sequence goes on from JANBQS010000821.1 coordinate 3,072, forward strand.
GATACCAGTCGTAATCCGGGTACAATGCACCCTGAGAGGCTTGGATCTCGTCGGGATGGCGCGCGCGCTCTGCGTAGGAACCCTGGTCTTGAGTACATTGGGGGTCGCAGATAATATAAGGCACTGTATCTCCTGACCGTACTGGCTCGCCACGCTCGCGCAGGCGTAGGGCAACTAGTACGTGGGGCTGAGATTTCTTGTCGGGATAATTCTCGGGCGGTTTCGTCAACCCCTTATGTACCGTGTACTTGTCCAGAGGCACTTTGCCCTGTCGCACTGCGGTGGCTACTTTGGCTAAATGCTCGTGGACTCTGGTCATTACCGAGTTTTCGTCATCTTCGGAGTCGACATGATCTGCAAATAACTGCTTCAGCACATAGTCCGATACGTCGTGCGAGAGACCACACCAGTCACGACGCACAAGGTCCAAACCTTTTGACTCCAATTGGGTTTGGTATTCTGAGCCGTCCAGATGTTTTTCGGGGGCTGTGATTAGTAGCGCGGCGTACTTCTTTTTCTTTAGCAAAAGCAGCCTCTTAAACACACCGTCGATATCGAGCTCCAGCAGGCGGTAGCGCTCATTGACACGGCGCTTAAACTGAGCACCCATTTCATAGACATCCGCTAGGGCATCCGCACGAGTAGCAATCATAATCGAATCAGTGTCGCCGTAGATTACTTCCAAGCCGTCAGAGAGCGCTAGATCGCGAGTGGCCTGTAGGATCTCTCGGCCGCGAGCTGTGATCAGCATGGCTAGGGGTTTGGCGTAGAAGCGGGAGTGCGTAAAGCCGAGACATCCATACATGGAGTTGGCTGTCAGTTTGAGCGCGCGCTGACGTAGGTCCAGCTGACCTGCCTCCTCGGGCGACGTGGGCCGCTTCAAAAGCTGCTTGACTTGGCGGCGCCTGTCCACCAGAGTTTTGAGCAGACGCGGCAGAATACCCGGTGCTAGGTCGGGTGCTGGCGTATCGGGCAATGCGTCGTTGGTGCGTCGTACGGTGGTGAAGCAAATGTTGTACTCTTGGATAATCGACGGATACAGCGAGTTAAAATCCAACAGCAAGACAAACCGGTCATAGAATCCACGCTTAGGCTCCAAGACAAGTCCACCCAAATAGGCTGGCTTGCGCTTCCCTGGCTTACTACTGCCAGGCTCGGCAGCGGCCGGCTCATCGTCATCGGCATCCTGCTGGTCAATAGCCTCGGCCATCTCGGCGCTGAGACTGGCGACAGAAGGCTTGTTTGATTCTGCGGGCTTATTGTTTCCAAAGAATCGATCTGGGCGGATAAACTTATTGCGGTAGAACTCGTGCAATAACAGGTACTCGTTCCGCTCGGCACGGGCGCCCATCAGTGTGCGCGCCCACAGGTTGCCCGCCAAGTTCGTCAGCTGCTTGGTCAGTGGCAGGGCCTGCAGGTGGATCATAAGCGCGGTGGCGAGGAAGGCGTCAAACGCCGTGTGGCGCACAAAATGCAGCAGCTGCTTGGATGACGTAAAGTGGTCGGGAATCCGCTCAAACGGAATCTCCTCGCGCTGGATCGATAGCTCCTGAGTAGCCAGGCTCGACAGCGAGTAGGACTTGGCACGAATCAGGTCTTTGCTAGCCAGATATGTATCACATACTACGCGACCTGCCAGTATCTGGCGCTCGGCCCACGAGCTGTCGCCCGACGACTGCGGGCGCGGCCACTGCGTGCGGCGCATGCGGCCCAGCTTCGACCAGCCGTCGATACGCAAAGCGCGCATGCGGTGCAGAAGCACTGAGAGGTCAAAGCCGTAGAAATTGTGGGCGACCAAAATGTCAGGGTCTGCCCGCTGCAGCAGCGCCATGAGCAGGTTCAGCAGCGCCGCCTCGCCCTTGACAACCTCCACGGTCATCCCGCGAGTGGCCTGTGCGGCGCGCATAAAGTCCGGCGGCAGAGGAACGCCAGTCAGCTGGCGCACCACCGTCGTCTGCTCGGCCTGGCGCTGCGCCGCCGGCGTTGCGTCGTCCAGTGACATGTCGCGGTGTACCAGCACGCTGACAGCAACAACCTCGTTGGCGTTGTCCTTGTGGTTCATGACGGTCTTCAGGCTCAGCGTCATCGACGTCATCGTCGGCGTACGCGCCACCCTGCCCTCGGCAATCGCATCGTCGCTAAGCACGCTCACGCGCTTGGCATCGTCGACCAAGAACTCTGCGCGGCACCAGGACAGCCGATCGCGGGACTCTACCACGCGGACGCCCTTGATCTCAAGCCAGCACGGGCCCATGATGCGCCGCTTCAAGAGAAACAGCTCCAGCGCCGAATACGTCGTGCCAAATGCCCGCTCGAACGTCGTGCCGGAGATATCGGCCGGCAAGGCGGGCTGGTCAAAGTCATAGACGACTTTGAGGTACTCGGCGGAGGCTGGCACATCGGCGATCTCGAACGCGTACTTGCGCTCGACGGGCTTGCAGGCAAAGTCGCGGATCCCACGACGCAAGGCCAGCTGCTCAAAGTCGCGGTGAACGTCCAGCGCGTCGTACCGCTCGCCTGTCGCCTGGTCGATGCGCGGGAGGAGGAATACGTTGCGCTCGAGCTTGGTCACCTGCACGCAGCAGCTCTGGTACGACGTGCCCTGTGCCATCTTGCCAAACAGGTACACGTTGCCGTTCTTCTCCATTGCGTCGATCCAGTACATGCGCAGATCTCCCGCTGGCACTTCCTCTGTGGCACCAACGGCAACGGCGCTTGCCTGGGTGGCGGGTGTGTGGCTGGCCATTGCGTTCTGCACCTCCATCCAGTTCTGCCCGCGCGGCTCGTCATCTTCCGCATACAGCGCCTCCTCCTTTACCACTTCAAGCTCATCGAGTCCGTCCAGCACCGAGTCGTCGATGAACTGGTCCACGCCATCATGGCTCTCGGCGACAGGCTCCTGCTTGACCACAACCACCTCGCTGTCTGCCTCCAAAAACGGGTCCTCAATGTCATGCCGCACTCTCTTGGTCGGAGGCAATGCAAACGGATCCTGTGACGGGTCCGAGATATCCATGATCATTACTGGCTGCGGCCTCGGTGTACTCGATCCCACAGACTTTCCCATGGCAGCTGACGCCCGCCTACGCGCGCTATACGTGCTATCGGGAGTAGCCGCCACATGACGACGCTTCATAGGTTTGGAGGGTGTCAGCGGAATATCTAGTTCGTTCATCAACGAGGATATAAACACGTCTTCGTCCTGCGTAGAGGTCTTTTTAACCAACGCGGGCTTTAGTTGAACATTCTTGAACATCGTGCTGATTCTCCTGCTCTCCTTCACCACTGGAATCGGTGCCTTGCCCGCTGCCTTTTTACTTGCTTTGGTCGGCTTGCTGGGTGACCCGCCGATATCGTCTAGTCCATCTTCGACGTACCCGGCTCCATCGTCGTCAACGACAAAGTCATTCATAGTACTGCTGCTATGCTGTATCCTACGCTGATACTCGTCTTCATCCACTTTCATATACATCTCGTCGTCGTCGTCGTCATCATCCTATTAAATAAAAATAAAACACAAGTGTTAGTAAATTGCCTGTACATTTCATAACTTTTTTATCTTCATAAGGTCCTACCTTCAGTAACGATAGTGCGCTTTCGCCAGTTGCGCGTATGCGACGTAGTTTAGCGAATTTGCTCTCGGTGGAGTTCTCGCTACTCTCACCGCGTGAGCGCAAACGACGCTGCACTGGTGGTGACATTAAGATATAAAAATAATAATAATAAAAAGTTTTTTTTTGTTGGTAAAGAGAAAATCACTTACAACACGTTTACACTCATGAACGCGTTTCTACTCGTTTCCGCGACGCGTTTTCATTAATCACTTTATCAAATCGCATGATCTGAACTTTTATTTGTTCCATGCGCTTTTACAGAAATAATGAGCTAGTTCAGCAGTGAGCCAGCCTAAAGCCAGATCCGAGACCAACGATGGAGTAAAGCCGGCGTATAGCGATGTCAGACCCTGTGTGGGAGAACGTCGGATACGCCCTAGGCAATTGAAGAACCCCCTGTATCCGAACCTAGTCAAACCGCCTGCCTGATCAGCCATCAGTCTAACGATAATCGCGTCGACTGGGTACAACAGTGCTCTGATCGCAATGCTACTAACTATACAACTCACAGTCTGCGTGTATATAAGGAACTCGCCCTTCTCCGCAGGCATCTCAGACCCGGCCGATACTGACCTACGACGACGAGTAACAGTGGGCGGCGACTGGTCATCGAGGTCCAGCTGGCTTTCTATACCCGTGAACACTATCTCTACGTCGCTGCTAGTAGGCTCCGCCGGAGACATGGGCACTGTAGCTGCGGGTGGATGCATATCCAGCGCAGAAACCTCATCAACATCGCCATTTATAGCCGTATTATTTGCAGCCGCAACCGCTGTTGCCCTCATGAGCGCTCGTCTGCGAGTAGAATGCGAAGGGAGTGAGCGAGAACCCGGCATTGTAAAGTCACTTAGTATGTAGGGCGACTGGGCGATAAACCCCGGCAAACCGATGCCATGCAATACGGAGGCGGCTAGTCGTCTTGTGATGGAACCGATTCTGGCCACTGACACGTACATGGCAACTGAACGCGGTGATATGAGTAGCCTATTGATGAATGCTTCTAGTGTGCCTTGGAAGATGTTGCCGATGACATCACGCACATAGACGCAAAAGACTGAGCCTCGCGGGTTTCTAAGCAACAGTCGGTCTCTGATCCACCACATTGCTGGAGCTAATAGCTGGGGGATAGAAACTGGAGTACCGCTGATATCTAGGAGCCGGGTGACTAGGGACTGACGGAACGTGCCGTATAACAGGGCGAACACGAGGTAGTGCATGAGCACGCCGACGAACATCACCCACAGGCTGCTGACCTCTCCTGGCGTAATACCATTGACCACCAGGCCTACCACTCCCAAGTGATACCCGCTAAACCCTTGGTACAAAATACCCACCGGCATGTGTCGCCACAACGCCCTATACAAGCCCACTGACCACGGCGGCCTAACACCAGTAAACTGTGCGTACATCGTGGCGCTGTTCTGTGGGTACCAGACTAGAGCCATTGCCATACGCGTAACAAATATCGCGTTGGACCTAGTCCATAGTTTACCTGGAGACCTGGGCAGATATCGCCAGGACCCTGTAGTCGCCTCGGGTGTGTTGCTGGCCAGTGTTGACGTGTCGAATTGCGCAATTCGCCGTAATACATCGTCTTCGGCCCGCTGTAGCGTGTCTCTGCTCTCTGCCATCGACATCTGCCACGCCGTGCGTGGCGTCTGTCGACTACCCGACCTCGTACCTAGTCTGTGACTATGCGGTGCAATAACAACCATGTGGACGCTTACATGCGACTGCTTCTCTTTAAAAAAGAACAAGGGGGGCGAAGCGCGAGCACGTGCCTGTCCGTCGTCAGCCAAGCACAAGAAAAAATATAAAAGTTATTGAACTGAGAGCTTTAGAAAAAAAAAGCTGAGGAAACAAATCAGGCCAAATTTGTACCTTTAGACACAGTCATCATGTGATCACCTGACCAAGGGGTGCCGCAGCACTGATTGGACAGAATAAAAAGAAAAAGCGTTGGGGGGGCGGGGGAGAAAGCCTGGATTTTGTTAAAACCGTCGGGGGAGCATGGCGGGTGCCCTCGCCCTTTTTCTCCTCTGTAAATTTCTTTTCTGCATATTTTTTCGCTGGCCTACCCTCCGCAAAGAATATACTTTAATCGAAAAAAATAATTTACAGCTCAGAGACTGACACTAGCTCTTCCTTTCTTTTGTTGGTGACCCAAGATACTCTTTTTCTCTTGGTCTTTCTTGCTCTGCTGGCTCTTTTCTCTCTCTCTCTCGACACATTCTCTGGCTGCTTTGAAAGAACACGCAAAGAAAGCTCCCTCGCTTTTGTGCTTCCTCCTTTTAAAGCTCTCAAACTGGGCGGCTGTCCCTCCTTTTTCTCTTTCTCTTGACCGCCTTCTGCTCTACTTGTATTATACTCTTCTAGCTTTTTTTTGCAATTGCTGCCTCCGCAGGTCGAGATAGCAAAAAAAAGGGAAGCAGCACACTCCCATCTTCTTTATACTTGCTCGCCACACTATAAATCCCTCGTGAGAGTCCCTGGCAACTTTTCCAGCGCGCTATATCTAGTACATCCATCTCCGAGCAACTTTTTGTTCTACGACCTTCTCTGTCGCTGCCAAATGACTGCGGGAGACATCAGCGTTTCATCTACTCATCGCCACAGCCACACGCACAATCTAAGCCACGCTCACAACCGCAGCCGTCATCTGGACGGTAGCAGGACGCCGACGGCCATGGCGCACCACCATATGTCGTCTGCCGAGCGCCACGAGTACTTGGATGCCAATCGGTCGCCTGTGCCTTCGTTGACTAATGCGAACATCCGGTCGTCGTCGGTCTCATCGAGTGTCAACTCGTTGTCGCCCGACGCCCACCAGGCCACAACGCCGCGCGACTTGTTGCCACAGTTCCAGGCTGTGGGCAACGCGTGCCATGCGTCGATTGATTCTGTAGCAAATAGCGTTGGTACTGACGGAGTGGAGTTGAAGAAGCGTCGTCGAGACGACGACGAGGAGGAGGAGAAGAAAGAGGAGGAGAAGGTGCAAAGCGGTAGCGGTGGTGGTGGTGAGTCTGCTGGGTCAGCGCTGCCGCCGCCGCCGCCCCTACCACAGCAGCCTGAGAGCAAGAGGCTACGGACGACGCACCGCTTGGTCAACGGTGAGCGTCGCCCTCTGACGGGAAGCACTGATTTTGTCAAGCTATGCGGGCTTAACAAGCTCTATGACGAGTATGTGCGACCCTACATAGTCGATGGCCAAGTCCGACGGACGTTGCCAGACCTGGCTTCGTCTCACTACTTGCGTGGTGTCACTGGAGCTATGCTTCATTGCCCTGGAGCCCCGGACTTTGCTGCCTTGGCGAAGGCTCCGCCAAAGACCCAGTTTAGCAAACTGGAGCCGATTCCTATGGCGTCCCTTGATGCGGCGTTTGCCTTTGGTGGTGGCGATGAGCGGACGAAGAAGCCCGTGCAAAAGGTTGGTAGCGGTGCTGGTTGCTTTGTGCTAAATGTTGTTGCTTTTGGCGCACTGTGCTGTGTGTGCTATTGACTGCTCAATTACTCACAAAACTTGTGCCTTGTGTTTCACTTTTTTTTTTTTGCCACATGTCCCCCCCTTTTTTTGTGATGACTACAGGAAGCAAGCGAGCAGCCGAAGTCTCAGCAGTCGCGCCAAGGCAATGGTGGTACCCGCCGTTACCGCTCGGAGCAGTCGACTCCGACTCCTCAGCCCAAGAAGGCGCGCTATTAAGCCGCCGCTGTTGTTGTCGTGCGCGGCAACAATATCGTATAAAATATTCTGCTCGCTCCGCTTGGCTTGCCTGTCTCGTCCTGGGGGTGTTGGATACGGATAAGAGCACATGCGATTTCGTGCCGCCAACTCCTTCCCCTTTCGATGAACAGATGCTACGCTTGCCACGCCGGTTGAGAGCACACTACCTCACCTACACACAGCTTTTCTCTCTAGCTCACCGCTTGGTTTCGCCTGTCCTGTCATGTGCGCACTTGTGTTTTTGTGCTGCCGCTTTTTTTTTTGCTGTTGACAACCAGATGCTACGCGCGCCACACCGGTTGAGAGCTCTCACATTATGATATACTTATCTTCACACACACACCTTGTATTTTGTTTCTCTCTTCTTCTTTCTCTCTTTTCTCTCTTTCCTCTGTCAGTAAATAATAATAAAAACAACAAACAACAACAACAAATGATCGAATCTGCTACATTTATTTGGGTATATAGATAAGGAAGCTTTGTCCTCAGATTAATAAAAGAGTGTTTGTCGCTATTGTATCAGTGGTCCGATTCGGTGAGCTTCTTGTAGTCGGACTCATTGAGCAGAGCGTCGACTTCTTCCTGGGACTCGAACTTGACCTTGAAGAGCCAGCCGTCGTTCTCTGGGCTCTTGTTAATGAGCTTTGTGTTCTTGACGACATCGCTGTTGGCGGCAGTGATCTCGCCGGTGAGTGGGGAGTAAATATCGCTGGTGGACTTTACAGATTCAACAACACCCACGGTCTCATCAAACTCTACGCGGGCGCCTACCTCTGGCACCTCTACGTAGACGACATCTCCCAGGGCGTTTTGAGCGTAGTCGGTGATACCAATAGTGGCTACGTCTTTGTTAATTTCAATCCACTCATGAGAGGACGTATACTTTTTCGTCGCGTAGTGGCGGAGAGGAGTGGCGAGACGCTGGGAGAGGAACGATTTGGAGAGAATGCGAAGAGCCATTTTATAACAATTTAAAAAAATTATTGGGAGTGATAGAGAAACCTGTGGTCCTTATTTTTTTTGCTTCCGTTCCTTTATAAGGACGATCTAGAGCGCTATTTATTAATTTTCTGGCGCGGTGGCAATATATATGGCCGCACTGTGGATAAGGGGGTGT
>JANBQS010000822.1:0-11523 GCA_027577415.1 Coemansia sp. RSA 922
GCAGCGCGCGCTATTGGACGGGAGGATCCTGTGATAAACACGAGCAGGCGGAAAACAAAAAGCGAAAGGGGGATGAGCACGAAGAAAAAGTTTTTGGGCAGATCAGAATAGGGGCAGAGAGCCAGTGCAAGCCCGATGGGTATTTAAAGCTAGGACTAGAGGGGATTATCTTTATTTTGAAAGGACCCAACTCTTGTCCTCCTCTCTTCCTTCTCTTTATCCTTTTTTTTCTTTTTTGTTGTTTTACACCTCGACATATACTTTTTCTTGTTATTGATTAGTTCTTTACTTGTCAGGCGAACGCGTAGTGTGGACTGACAATTATCTACGTTCTCTTTACTCCTTCTCCTCATTCACACAAGTCGCGGTAAAAACAACTTTTTTCTTTTGCATCTTTCTATCTCCTAGCCGACATAACCATGTTCCAAAACAAGGCAAGTACTTGCGCAAACGACTTGTCGCTAGCTGAACTTCACTTTGCTTATACTAATTCAGATGTGACTGTTAATATTATTGTTGTCAATAGAGTTCAACCATGCCGATGCGTTCGCGCATTCCTGTGCGCAAGGCGGTTCCTGGAGTGACGGACGAGAACAAGGTCGGGGCTGTTGCAGGCCGTATGATCAAGGACGGCGGTGAGCCAGTGGTGGCTGGCAGCAAGCTACACTCTTCCGCTCAAGCGGTCTCGGCGATTCCGTCCGCGGCCGGTGTTGTTGGTGGCCCCGGGGCTGGGGTGTCCAAGGCGTTTGGTGCGGCAGCCCAGCGTGCGGCGGTGCCAGCGAAGGTGTTCGGGTCGCAAGTTAGTCGTATTGCAGCGGCAGCAGCTGGAGCGCGTCCTCGGTCTGCGTTTGGCGAAGTGGCAAACACAAAGGTAAGCATTATTGTTTATGATAAGCCGGTGATATTTTCTTTTTGTTTACTTTTTTTCTGCGGGGAAATTTTTTAGCGCATGATTGGTTTGTGTGTGTGTGAGCCGCGGCTCGACTCGAAGGTTTTGTTTACAAAAAGATGACTAACCTTTTTTTTTATTCTCTGACGCGTGATGATATTGTTGTTTACGATAGATTGTCAAGGCAGCTGTGGGCAGGCTTACCAAGCCCGAAGAGGTTGCAGCGATGATCAACGGCAAGCAAATGGTCAGGGGTGGGCGTGTAGCGCTAAGTGGTACTGGTGTGGGTGCTGTTGCTGGCGGCGGAGTGGTCAAGCAGGGGCTTCCTCTGGCTCGCTCGCGCCTGGGCACTGTCACCGCCCGGCCTACTGGCGTGGCAGCGGCGGCAGCAGCGTCGCGCTCAACGACGGCGATACTTGGCAACCGGCCCATCAGCAAGCCCTCGGCGGCGTTTGGAGCGCGCAGGCCAGTGGCAGTAAAGTCTACCGCGGTCAGCGTGGTGTCAGCAGCCGGGGCGAATGCAGTGGCGGCCAACGCATCCAAGCGCGCTCGCTCGGCAGCAGCACCAGCCGTCGATGCGCCGTCGTCGGTGCTGGGCAAGCACACCCGCAGCGGACGCCTGCCAGTGCGTGCGTCGAGCGTCGACTCTGTCGAGACTACGTCGACTCTGGCGATGTCGTCTGAGCGCAGCTACCAGGAGGCGGGTGTTGTGTACGACTCGACAGCGGCGACGAGCGTCGAGACCAGCCCGGCGGTGGAGTCGACTGGGTTTGGCGACGGCAAGCTGGACGACGATCGCAAGTTTGTTGACATGGATGCCATCGACTACGCGCTTGCGCACTCGGGGCTGCTGGGCGAGGTGGCGATCAGCATGGATGAGATCAACGAGTTCGAGGCGGACGTCAACCCCATCGACACGACGCTGGTGCCCGAGTTCAGCGACGACATTTTCGGGTACATGCGCGACATGGAGCAGCGGCTGATGCCCAACGCAAAGTACATGGCGCTGCAGCCGGCGCTGACGTGGTCGACGCGGTCGATCCTCATCGAGTGGGTGGTGCAGGTCCACGAGCGGTTCGACCTTCTGCCCGAGTCGCTGTACCTGGCAGTCAACTTCATCGACCGGTTCCTGTCGGTCAAAGAGATCGCCATCAGCAAGCTGCAGCTGGTGGGCGCTGTGTGCCTGCTGCTGGCGACCAAGTACGAGGAGATCCACGTGCCCAGCGTCAAGGACATTGAGTACATGGTGGAGGGCAACTACAAGGTGCCTGAGATCCTGGCCGCCGAGCGCTTCGTCCTGCGCATGCTCAACTTCGACCTGGGCTGGCCGGGCCCGCTGTCGTTCCTGCGCCGCATTTCCAAGGCCGACGCGTACGACCCGCAGACGCGCACGCTGGCAAAGTACCTGATGGAGGTGACGCTGATGGACGAGCGCTTCATTGGCGTGCCGTGCTCGAAGATTGCGGCTATTGCGCACTGCCTGGCTATGCGCTACCTGGACAAGGGCCCGTGGACGCGCGCCCACGCCTTTTACTCGGGCTACTTTGAGTCCGAGCTGCTGCCTCACGTGGCCGTGCTGGTGCGGCTGCTCATGGAGCCCGTCAAGCACCGTGCCATCTACGAAAAGTACACTACTCGCCAGTACATGCGCGCCTCGGAGTTTGTGCTCAAGTGGTTTACGCTCAACGACGTCCAGTACCTGCTTGTCCCCACCAACGGCGACCATGTTCCCGAGTCGACGCCCCTGGGCGATGACTACTTGGAGCTGCCACCATTCTGATATCTTTTTTCCCTTTGTATATTTACTCCTGCCTATTTTCATCTTGCCAAAAAAATCTATTAAAAACACACTTTGCTTGTGGAACATGAACATGTAAATCCCATGTATTTAACAATCCCGCTATTGTTCTCTGTTCCTTTCTCCACCCTCTCTTTCCCTATCTCTACGCTTTAAACTATTCCAATAATGTCGGTTGTTATCAAGGCCAAGGGTATTTTGTTTGACATGGACGGCACGCTGGTCGACACCACGGCCTGTGTCGAGAATGCATGGCGCTCCGTGGCCGAAGAGTACGGCGTTGACGCAACAGAGCTGCTCAAGAACATCCACGGCCGCTCAGGTCTCGACACGCTCAAGACGTATTTCCCACCCCAGTGCCACACGCCCGAGTTCCTGCGCTCGTACGAGTCCCAAGTAGTCGAGCAGACCGAGGGCGTAGACGCCGTCCCAGGCGCCCTCACTGTGCTGAAATCGCTGAGCGCCGACAGGTGGGCGGTGGTTACTGCGGCATCTGGCATGTGGGCGCAGAAGAGACTCACGCAGGCGGGGCTCCCGTTGCCCACGCACTTGGTCTCGGCTGACAACGTCAAGGTCAACAAGCCCCACCCAGAGGGATACCTGGCTGGCGCTATGCACTTGGGGCTGGACGCAAAGGACACTGTGGTGTTCGAAGACGCTGTCAGCGGAGTGCTGGCGGGCAGGGCGGCTAACGCCACGGTCATAGCGCTGACTACGTCAACCCCACGCAAGGATCTGGTAAAGGCTGGTGCTCACTATGTATTGGACGACTATCGTGGAATCACCATTGTGGATAATGGAGACCATGTAACAATTGAATTTAAATATATCTAATAACGCTATTTCCTTGCCGCGAGCATTTTGCGCCGGCTAAACAACCAAAACGCGACGCACACGAGTGCCACAAAGCCAATGCAGCCGAGGACTATGCCGGCAATAACACCGCCACGCGCAGTCTTTTTGGTGCTGGAAATCGTCTGTGTGCGCAGCAGAGCACTGCGGCTGCCCAGAGTAAGGTTGAAGAACGTCACTTCATTGAGTACCTGCGCACGCGCATTGCCAGCCACCACTGAGCCAAGACGCAGGTTCAGCACGATAAAGTCGCAGTCTTTGGCGTCGACGCGAAGCTTGTCGCTGGTAGAGTTGCCACAGGGCGCGACGCGGATAGTACCGTTGTTGAAGTCCGTAAGCGTGACGTTGCTCTTATTGTCAAACAGGTCAATGTCGCCAATAAACGGGATACTGGTGGCATTGACAACAGTGATGTTGAGGAACTGGGGCTGGTACGTGTGTACGCCGTGGATATAGCTGTTGCCGTAGTACGTCGACCCCATCCACATTCCGCCGCCGTACGCCCACCATGGGTACGGGAATATCGGGTAGAACCCATACCCCCACGCACCCGGGTACGTCGACCGCATAGGCGACGCGTAGTACGCGGCTGGCGCCTTTGACCCAAAAGTGTGCGTCTGAACTGTCTGCCCCCGGTTCACCGTCGTGTACTGCGCGTTGGCCGTGTACGCTGGTGGTGGGCCGTAAGGCCTAGAGCTGTCGCCCGACCCGGAGCCCTTGCCACCAGCGTTGACGCCACTGCGGTCCGGATACAAAGACCCGTAGCTTGGAGGCCGGTCTCCCATCGAACCGCTGCCCTTGCCGCCGCTGCCACCGCCGCCAGAAAGAGAGGGCTTGCTGCTTCCCGAACCCACGCTGTTTCCGCTTCCTGGTTTGCTTCCAGATGGCTTTCCACCACCTCCGCCTGGTGCACGTCCGCCACCACCACCGCCGCCCTTGCGCTCATCCTCATCGTCAACCTCAGACTGGGCTCTGACAACTAGGGCCAGGCAAATAATTAACAAGAAAAGGTGTACCAGCCGCATGGATAAATAAAAGCAGTAAAAAAGGGTTTAGTGAGTTGAAAAAAAAAAAGATGGACAAAATGGAATGGGCCGCCCTCTCCTTTTCTACTTGCTTGTACCACCAAGAACCCTTTGTTTTTTTTTTCTTTCGCATGCAGTCTCGTTTCCAGCATGGAAATCAGCCATTCACACCCCCACAAAAGATGTGTTCGAAAGATGCGGTCAAAAGAAGTGTTCGAAAGATGTGGGCATTCGATTGTTCCATGCTGCGCACAGTCTCACGCTTTGGCTGCGGCCACTTCCATTCACTGACTTGCTGCCTCCATGGTGGCCTCAGCATCGTGTACTTGCAGTAGGATTTCGACAGTCGAGAGCGATATCCCACTTTTTATCACATGACTTGATTACTACCGTTGCGATGAACGGTCTGATAATCAATGGTTGACTGCTTGCTTAGTGTGCCAACTTGTTTAAATGTCCGCGCTCCAGCAACCGTGGAGTGGTTCTTTTAATCATCTTTGTTTTTTATAGCTTTTATTTGACAAAATCACTCAACAATTGAATTTAAATATATCTAAGAATGCAATTTCCTCGCTGCTAGCTTTCTGCGCCGGGTAAACAACCAAATGGCAACACATACGAGTGCCACAAAGCCAATGCAGCCGAGGATTATGCCGGTAATAACGTCGTCACGCTCTAATCTTGTAGTACTGGAAATCGTCTGTGTGCGCAATAGAGCTCTGCGACTGCCTAGAGTAAGGATGAAGAACGTCACTTCATTGAGTACCTGCGCATGCGCATTGCCAGCCACCACCGAGCCACGACTCAGGTCCAACATGATATAATCGCAGTATTTGGCATCGACGCTAAGCTCGTCGCTGGTAGAGCTGCCACAGGGCGCGATGCGGATAGTACCGTTGTTAAATTCCGTGAGCACGACGTTGTTATTATTATCAAACAGGTCAATGTCACCAATAAACGGGATACTGGTGGCATTGACGACTGTGATGTTGAGGAACTTGGACTGGTACGTGTACACGCCGTGATTGTAGCTGTTACCGTAGTACGTCGACCTCACCATCGTTCCGGCGCCGTACGCCCACCATGGGTACGGGAATATCGGGTAGAACCCGTACCTCCATACATCAAGGTATGTTGACTGCAAACGCGACGAGTAGAACGCTGTTGGCGCCTTTGATCCAATAGTGTGCGTCTGCACTGTCTGCCCCCAGTCCACCGCATTGTACTGCACATTGGCTATGTATGGTGGCGGTCTGTATGGCCGAGAGCTGTCGCCCGACCCGGAGCCCTTGCCACCGGCGTTGACGCCGCCACCATCACCAGAAAGAGAGGACTTGCTGTTTCTCGAGTCCACACTGTTGCCACTGCTTGGCTTGCGCTCATCCTCGGACTGGGCTCTGACAGCCAGGGCCAGGCAAATAGCTAACAAGAAAAGGTATACAAATCGCATGGGAAAGTAAAAGCAGTAAAAAGGGGTTTAATGAGTGAAAAAAAAGATGGACGAAATGGAATGGATCGCTTTTTAAGGGAAAAATCGGCCTATCACTTTCTACTCTTTGTTTTTTTTACATAGGGTCTCGCTTCTAACATGGAAATCGGCTGTTCTCCCCGCAAAATATGTGTTCCAAAGATGCATTCCAAAGGCGTGTTCCAAAGATGTGGGTGTTCGATTATTCCATGCTGCGCCCAGTCTCACGCTTTGGCTGCGGCCTCTTCCATTCGCTGGCTTTCTGTCTTAGTAGTCTCATCGGCAAAGTGCACTCGCAGCTGGGGAGCGTCGTATGCAATTGCCATTAGCTTGCGCAGCAAGTCCTGACTGCCCTTGCTAAGCTGTCCCAGCCCTGGGTCATTCATACTGACCACCACCTGCGCGTCCTTTCCCTTTTTGTTTTCCTTTTTCTTCGCAGAAGCCGTGCTGGCAAGCACCTGGGCCAGCGGCAATTCGTCATCATCGTCCACAACAACAGCAGCAGCTTCGGCTCCCGGCTCGGCGCTGTCCATTTGCAGAAGGAGAGCGGCTCGGTCGGCCATGACCTTGGAGTACTCAGCGTCAGCCAATACATGCTGGCACTTGATGTCATAGACGGTCGATGCGGCGGTGTCGTAGAACATGGGGTCGGCGCACAGTCTCGGAGTATTAATGATCATGGCGTAGCTGCACACCTCAACCTCCTCGACCATGGCAATGCGCTCAGGCCCGTGCGGGTCGCAGTGGTACTCAATCTCAATCTCACGCGGCTCCCTAGTCATATCACACAACGTGCCTCCGCCCCACACCTGCGTCAAGTACCGCGACCGCCCTATCCTTCGTACCTTGTCTTCGTCATACACCTCTAAGCGCTTCGAGTGCAGCCCCAGCCGGAACTCTATCTCCTGCGCCTTGCCCGACTTGTCTGGCGCCAGAACATGGAACTGCCGCACATACTGGTTGTGGCAGTACTCGAATGTCCACCACCCGCCCACATACGTCAAACACCGCTCCTTCAGCGGCTCTAGCAGCTCCGCCCCACGCTCTACTGCCACCAGCGGATCTACTTCCTCTTCCTCGGGCGCCGTATCGTTGCTAGCTGTTTCGTTGACGCGTGGCATCTGGCACAGCATCCGCCACGTCCGCCCAACTCTGAGTACCAACGGGTCGTAAACAATGTTGCTCTGCGCTAATACTTCGTCAGTGTGGCCGGAGCTGAGCTCTGCGACTTTCTTAGGTAGCTCAGAGTCAGCCAATAGGTCACCTAGTATTTTTACTTGGAACCGCGGCGCCTCACGCAGGTCCTCCATGATAGCAGCCGGGTTAACTGTCGCTCCAACAAATGTCTTTGGCGCGACAGACAGTCCAAGAACTGCCACCACCAATGAATGCCACATCAAAAGAAAAAAAATGTAATTGGGCTCCTAAAAAAAAAAATTAAATATTGAAAAGTAAAGAAAAGAGCCTCTGCCCAATGATATCACAACAGCGCCCTTCTCGATCATGCTCCGCTGATGCCCTTGTCCTTGACCCTGTAGTTGTCGTCAAACGTCACATACAAGTAGCTGGACGTGCTCTTAGGGCACGTAATCGTCACTCTCTTGTCCTCGACCACAGGGCTGTAGCTGCTGAGCGCCGCCAGCACATTATCCTTCCCGTCACCAACGTTGACTCCCGACAATAGGTTGTTGTAATGGTCAGACATGATATAATAAAAAATAAAAACTTGTATGTAGGCAGTTGCAAAAAGTTAAAAAAAAGTACCTGAGGAAGAAAAAAAGTTTGCTGCTGCTGCTGCTGCTATCTCCCATCTCCATTTATACTCCGCTGCACGCCTCCCTTCTCAGCTGACGCCCATTTACAAATCGACTGACCCCCCTAATCCTAGCTAGAAGAACTGCACTTTGGTGATCTTGTCGTCGGCGTCGCACATAATGTTCAGACGATTGGGACGCAAGTCGCGAGTAACCCGAGTATTAGGCCAGATCACACGTACAGACTGAGGCAGCTCCGCCCATTTGACCTGCTGTTTCTTCTTCTTGTCCTCCTTCTTCGCCTCTTTGTCCACCGACTCCTCGTCAGCTGAGCTCTCTTCGTCGGTGGGCTCGTCGACAGTAGGTCCCCGGTCTTCTGGCTCGGCATCGTCCATTTTTGGCTCAGCGTCGGCCTTTACTTGCTCGGGCTTCATGTCCTTCGGGTACTCAACCAAACGCTTGCCCACGTACATGGAGCCCCACTCCTCTTCTGTATGTTGAGTCGACTTGACTACTTCGAGTTCCTGCTGCGAAAGGTTCATTAGTATACGGAGCTGAGATAGTTCAATAAATAATATAATGTAGAGTGTGAGTCGCAGCCAGAATAACAATAGTCGGTTTAGTTCTCGAGTAAAGGTCATAAATACCGGCAAATTTGCAAAAGTAAAAAATAAAAGCAAAAGTAAAAATAAGAAAGAAGAACTGAGAGGATCGTAAAAGACATTTTTCTTGGCGCCAAGCAATAAAAAAAATTACAATGAGGATCAGGGGACAAGTATCCCTCGCTTTGCATAAACTCGTGGAATTATGCGCTATAGGCTTTCGCATATTTCGTCTCAAACATATGTTGTACAATATCTAAAACACCGCAATATTTGTTACAAGTCGTGAAATTGGTAGTGGCGCTATCAGTATATAATGAAATCGGGGGAATTTCTTATGTTTTCTCGACTACTTGCCTTGTTATATACAGTCGAGTCCTGTTGTCGTACGCTAAGAGTGCGGCACACCGTCTTGGGGCGGAGTTACAATTGAAAACATCGTCATTTTTTACTGGCTGCATGATAAAAGTTATTACATCATCAACATAGAACCTAATTGTAAATTATTAGAAATTACATACTTGATGTGCTCGATAATCATATCTTACGGCAGTAATCCTTGATACGTGTATTGTACACGATTGCTAGATTAGTTACATTTGCTAGTCGGCACACACAGGAGTTTAGCGCGGGTACTAATTTTATCAATAAAATGCCCCGACGTTTTGAATAGTATTTTGACAAGTCTTAATCTCATAAGATCGGACGCCTAATCCGATACATAGGACAACTCGTCCCTTTCAAGGTGATCTTTGTTGGCATACACTGAATAGAAACCTTACATACTCCTCAACGCTCTATTTTCTAAAAAAAAAAAATCATGCTTTTGCTGGTACCTTTCACTATCACGCGATGTTATGATTTATGTTGCTTGGCATGACTATCACCATCATTTTGATTAGTGGACCGCCACCTCGGATTACTAGTGCCTTACGCACTGGAATAATTAAAGGTACACATTCGTGCGGCCGAAATTAATTTTGTATTCATGGAGGTTTCAATACTTCTTACTTAGTATACATAATATCACGTAATAAAACTACTGAGGGCGCCGCTCAAATATGGAGATATAAACCTGACACAGCTACGTCACTAGAAGTGAGGGGCAATTGGGTGGCGCAGGTAGGCTTAGTGTTTGGCCCAACAAATCAGGGATAGACAGAAACTCATAGAATTAACAAGCCTCCTATTGCTTACGTGGGACCGTCTGCCTTAAGCCATATAACGACGTATCCTTCTACAGCCTTGCGTAGTCCCTGGCATTTCTTCATTTCGCATTTTTTTATATTCCTACTTTACAAAAAAAATAAAAATTACCCGCTTCATAAACACACTTTCTCACAACTATATATTTAAAACACTGTCGATTAAACAAAAAATGGACCACACTGCACAAGGTAAGAATATGTTCTACATTATTATTTAATTTTTTTACCACGCAGAGCAACGCACTGAACAAGTAAATTAATTTTTACACTTTTATTTTGTAGGACTTTTAACCCAGCGCCGTGCCTTTTGTGTGGATATGCACGGCGACATGTTCTTGGGTGGTAGACACCAAGACTCGGCAGCTGCAACCGAGCTGCGACTGCAGCAACGCTTGATGCCCGCAAGTGCACATTTGCAGGTACAGGCAGCAGCTGCGGGCGCCACTGCTATTGCAGATTTCTTACAAGAGAATCTGCCTCGAGATGCAGCAGTGCTGGCTCGGTTGCGGCACACGCGCCGGAGCATGTATACGGCTTCCTTAGCCGTAGGAGCCAGGATGCTGGGCGGTCGGCCAGTAGGCAGGGCAGCGCTGATGTTCGCCGACAACAGTTGGCATGCAAGCCAGACGCCGAGCATCATGAGGGTAGGGATGGAGGTCGCCACCTCTGCCATTCGGGGTGGTCAACCGCTGGACATCCAGTGCTCTCCTATTGTCAACGGGATTTTGAGCTTTCAGCTGGGGCTCGGGAGCAGCGCAATGCTGGGCGTGGCGACGTGTACTGCCGCTGCTGTTGAGACACCCCTTGGGTCAGGCGTCATGGAGGGCGTCATGGAGGCGATGGACCACCACGCACAGTCCAACCCCGACGTCCGCTTCGCCTGGGCGATTGTTCTTGGGCCCGGCTGTGCGCGTGTGTGTCTGCTGGAACATGGAGCAATCCATGTTTCGGCAGTTCAGTACACCGCCCACCCTGCTGGCTGCCGCTTGCTTAGCGCCGCAGTGGCACACGCAGGTGGAAAGGTTGAGTAGCAATCCAACCATGATGTGGGACAAGACCAACAAGCAGAGGGAAATCGGATGCAATAGCTCATATAGCACAAGCCTAATCGCCAATAGTCAGCTTACCTTGTATCTTGCCGTCCATTAATACCTCAAATGCTTTACACAGTACAGTGATATGCTACTGACACCAATGGCAAGATCCTATATATGCGTAAAGAATACTGGCTGATGGTCTGCAAGGATCTTGAGGACGACCAATTACGCGACGAAATCAGCATACTGCGCGATATACAGCCGATTCTAGATGAGGCGGTGTCGAAGGGTCATATCTTCTAGCGATTAGAGTTAGGACGAACAATACCCATTACCTGTTATACGAGTGTAAGGTTCTAGAAATAATGTAAAAGGAAAGGAAAGAAAAGATAGTTGATGATTCCCGTCCAGAACGTCGGGCGGGTAAGAGTATAAATACTAGAACGTATACTGTGATCATCACAGGCAACTTTAGCCATTGATATCACATGTGCTGTTCGAGTTAGTCTCGTGTTAGTCTGTTCAGCGAGGTTCACGTGTGACACCAACTGCATATTGGGGCCTAAGCCTCAGTTGTCATCATGACTTGGGAGGCGTGAGTCGAGTCTTCTGTGCTCCGTGCAAACCAGTATTTACCCCCCTCAAACATATTTTTGACGTTTAGCGCTGGGTTACACAGTAAGACTTGATCCAGATTTAGAGGCAGGTAGAGAGATGGGATGATGGTCTTTGCGCCTAATTTACTGCGACCTCCAGACTGACACTTCTCCAAAGCTTACTTGAAAACAACAATGAGCAGTTGTTAGCTCGAAGAAGTTGCCTTCTTGGCTCAGATGGCAGAGCGTCTGCCTAGTAAGCAGAAGGTCACCAGTTCGATTCTGGTAGAAGGC
>JANBQS010000823.1:0-11521 GCA_027577415.1 Coemansia sp. RSA 922
TCGCGGTTCTCTTGGCGCTTGCGGTCATAGTCTATGGCTAGTTGTTTGTCGGTGAGAATGTCCTCGGCTAGCGCCTCAACCTTGGCCTGATATTCTACAGCTTCCATGACGACAATTATAACGAAAACAAGTGTAAATATGCTTTTTTGTCTAAATATACTATATCTAGACAAAAAAAAAAATATTATTAACTATTCACGGATCATGGTGCCAATTATTGGACTAATAAGGATCATTAAACTATGCCGCGGAATGAAGCTATCACTGAAACGGTAATGCTCACAGCTCCCTTTCTAATCAATCCGTAGTTGTCCTTTAAGCTGCTTAGCGCATCTGCTATGCTATTATTCGCTAGATTGTTGGTGTACTTTCTCCTGACTCCACTGGCCTGCACTACGCACGAAGCAACTTCATACTCGCCAGTGACACGACTAGTCAACTCACTGTTACCACTCTTAAAAATCAAGTCATTTATAGCAGTTTCACACTTCACACCAGTAAAGCTAAACAGCCCGTCTGTAGCAGACCTTGGATCCAAGGGATTGTCATACTTTACCACAATGTCAACATTGGTTAACTCGACGAGCTTGAAATTAAGCGGCGTGGAGAAGGGATATGGCTTCGACTCCGTGACTATATCATTTGGCCTGCCCAGCAATTCAACTATCCCCTTGCTTTGCTCAACTGGGTGTTCTTGTTCTTGATTCAAGAAAACCAAAGAATGGTGGGATAGATCTTGGATACCTTCGCTTATTCTTTCGCTGATATAACACACTGTGCTATTATTGCCAAATTCAAAATCTTTGATCCTGTATATTGTCATGTTTGGCATGCAAATTGTCACTGTAGTAGAGGCGCGTTCATCTGAATTGAGATACATGCTGGAATAAAATGCCCTAGTATAGATGCTGAGTGTGTTTTTTCATTCTCGCATAGTAGCGAAATTCATTGCTTTTATATGCTGGGTGCGCCCTTCAGTCAACCAACATGAGCTACTCTGTGATCCCGATGACATAAGATATTGTCAGCTTTACGTCGATGCAGCAAGTAATACTGGCGTCACTTTATTCTTTGCCAAAAAGGCGACGCAGAGTGAAAGACATGTGATGCTTTCAAACATTGCTCAACCAGGCCTTGATTTTCTCCGAAGCCGCAACGAGAATGCCAAGCATGGCTGCGGTTTCAAATAAAAAAATTTTCGAGCCAGGGGTGATTTGCACTTGGTTGCAGCAGTGGGAAATCTCAAATATTTGCTAGTTTTATTTTTTTTATTGCTACACGTGTATCTAACCGCAGGCACCCCCAGGTGGATAATCACTTAAAGCTTTTTTCTCTTCTATTTATTTCAGCCGAAGCACCAAAGTTGGCTTTGAGTTGGGGAGGATGGGTGTAAATCCTCAACGCCATGTCTATTTGGTTACACCTTTGCATGAAACATTGTCTTTGAGTACTTTTGCTGCGGCCACAGTTTGCGCTATGGTATGGAAGAGAAAAAAAAAAACAACGATGCCAAGAAATCTAACAACCCATCCAGTATAAAAAGGATAGAGCCATTGACTTCCGGCTTGAGTTCCACTCATCATACTAAACACTATCACTATTCTCGCACGCAACAGTAACCACTATTCGCCATTTATTCCAGAGACCACTACGATGAACGCCGCCAAGACAGCTCTCGCTCGCCTTTTCAAGCACAATAGCAACAGTCGCCCCATCACACACAGCTCTTCAGATACAAGCAGCATTGCCGAATCGATCGCTACTACTGTATACTCTTCCGACAACGGTCAAAGCAAACAATCCATGTTATCAGCATCCAACGGTGGCAGTGCCGAAGAGGCCCTAAGCTACTTTTACGGCAACTACTCTAGTACCAAGGCTAACCCCACACATGTCGTCCAATTGCGCATGTAAAATGGCCAGTAAACCCCTTGCACTTTAGTCGATGACGGCCTAGTCGGACATGTAGATATTCTTAGCTCTCGCAATACACCTTTTTTTTATAATATATACCGTGAACATATTGTTAATTGCATTTTGTGTCCAAGAACTCGTGCATAGACTTGACATGGGGTTCCTTTAGTTGATACCCGTAAAATAAACAATGTTGAGCCACTGTTATTGCTGGCCTTGTGGCTACGCCTCGTGGAGGGTGTGTACTATTGTTCCACGCGTCTTTGTTAGTATTGGGGTCAGTTATTCCCGGCGAAAAACACCAATCTATACTCCTCACATCCCTGTACTCCAAGAAAGTTGTGGCGATCAAAGCTTGTGGCTGCGTCCAACAAAGCATTGCTCCGGAGGCAACCAAGCCTCTCGCGCCAATGTTCCCAGCAATAAGTTGTTTAAATACCAATTGTTGCGTGGGTCATGTCACCTAAGCGGCGTTGGTTGTGAATACTCTACCTTTCAGCATTACAGGATGGGGGAGAGTTTGAGATAGGTAGCGATATTCTTTCCTGTAACCGAATTGTCGTTATATGTGTGAAAGCAAACACCGTCATCTCCTACGTAACACCTTCCACGTCCATTTATTTATTTAAACTACTTTTGTATTCTACAGCCGCCACCTCCATCATTTTGTTTGATATTCTGAGCAATGACCCTTGAAAAGCAGAGTGATTGTACAGTGCACAAGACTACGATAGAGTCGTCGGACATTGAAGCTCAACCAACAGAAGACACCGTGAGCAGTGACCTCGATCCAAGATCGGGGTTTCCAGCTTACACGCGTTACGCAGTTATAGTCGGCTGCTTTGTGCTGCAGGGCCTCTCATGCGGTGTGGTAAACTCATGGGGCGTGCAGCGACAGTATCTGGCCGCAAACGTATACGTTGGTGAAACATCCAAGATAAGGATGCTCAGTTATACCGGAACATTGATGTTCTTTAGCCTATATCTCTGGGGAATGCTTGCCGGATGGCTAGCCGAGGTGTGGTCGTATCGCAAGCTCTGCTTTGTTGGAGTATTGGCCATGGCGCTGGGACAGCTGCTTGCCTCGTTCTGTGAGGAACCCTGGCAACTGTGCCTTACCGAGGGCGCCTTATTTGGCTTGGGTGTTGGATTCGTCTTTGGTCCATCGTCTACAGCGCCTGCACGCTGGTTCACAAAGCGGCGTGGACTTGCCACGGGATTGGCTGTGACTGGTGCTGGTGCTGGTGGTTTGGTCATTGCGCCCCTGACCGAGTTCCTTGTTCACAGCGTTGGCGTCGAGTGGAGCCTGCGCGTTTCTGCCACCTACATCATGGTACTGGGCTCTATCGCGTGCTATTATACGCGTGTGCCCTTTCAAGACAAGACCAGGACGCTGAGGAACTTTGACTGGCGTGCATTTGGAGACCTGCGGTTTGCTACCAACGCAGGCATGGTGCTTTTCGTCGCTGCTGGATACATTATTCCATACGCATTTCTTCCCGAGTTCTGGGTAGCCAAGGGAATTAGCTCTCAGACCGCCTCCGTCCTCATTGCTGTTTCCAATGGAGCCTCGTTGTTAGGCCGGGTAATCACTGGGTTTACTGCTGATCACTTTGGCGTACTCAACTCGCTGATTCTTGGTCTCGGAGTTACATCGCTTTCGTGCTTGCTTTTATGGCCATTTGCCACTAATGTTGGCATGGGTGTTGTTATGAGCATATTCTACGGGTTCGGCACAGGTGGTTACTGGGCGTTGGCCCCACTGGTGGCAGCAAAACTATTCGGAGTTGACAGATTGGCAAGCATATCGGGAGTTATCTTCACAGTTTCGGCAGCCGGCTCATGGATGGGATCTCCTGTAGCTAATGCAATGTTGGAAAGACCTGGTTATGGCAGCGACTTTATCGCCGTGAGCACATATGCTGGCAGCCTATGGCTAGCAGCATTTGTCTTGGCGCTGGTCAACCGCATGCTATATTCAAAGAAGGTCTTCAGCAAGGTATGAAATAAATATGTCAAATACATCATTTACGATGTCAAAATATGTCCTAGCTACCAGTCGGCGACCGAGTGAGAGTACTCTTCAGTCTTTCTGGCAGAAGCGCTGGCCTGTCGCTTGAATGAATCCTTTTCAAAGCCATTCGATCTATCGACTCCATCCCACCGGTAACCAGGGCGAATACCGAATCGATTGGGCGGTGCATATCCAGCATACTGCGGGTACTCTGTTTTGTTGGTCTTTTTGTTCACCAAGAACTTTAGCGCTGGGTCGTTCCAGTGCTCCTTTGCACGCTGCTCGGTGTCCCGCTCCCGACTGTTATCCAGGCTGCCACCAGCAGCGCGCATTTGTTCGATTAACTGGAGCTCTTCCAACTTTTCACGCTGCTGAACGAGACCCTTGTTCCACTCTTTCTGCATCTGGCGGCGCCGCTCTTGGTCCTGTCGACTCTCCGCCTCTTCTTTTCTGACTTGGTCAATATCCAATTTCTTGCCCGTCTTTGCATCACGGTAGATGGTCTCTGCGCCGCGGCCGCTTTTCTCATCGCCTGTCTCGCGCAGTTTGCGCAAGTACCGCTCCTGCGCACGATCGGCATCCTCCTTGATAACACTGGCTGTCTGAAGCCCGTAGCGCATGGGCTCGGGAGATGGCGAGCGCTCTTTCTCGGGCACATGGGCGGGTTTGCTAGAGTCAATAGCAGCAGCAGCTTCTAACTTTGCCTTTTGCCTTTCTCGGCGCCTTTCGCGTCTTTCATCGTCTTCTTTCTGGCGCTGTAATGCATACTCTGCTACTAGCTCGGCTCCCTCAGCAATCGCCGGCCGCTCATCCTCGTCAATGTCAAAGGCATCGCCGCCGGGTGCATTGGAGTGGCCCAAAACGTCGTCTAATGGTCCAGCTTTTGCCGGTCGCACTGTGCGCCAAGAGCTCTCTGTCGGCTTGAATCTCGGAGCTGCTGCTGGCTCCGGTTCTTCTTTGTCCTTTGACTTGGATCGACCATGTGTATCTGATGCAGAAACTCCCCAGTCATCCTCGTTGTCATCAATGATGCTCACACCGTACTTACTCGCCGTTTGAGCATGTCGCTTGTCTGCTTTGCTTTTGCTCTTGCGCTCTTTCTTGGGCACATCCCCGTAGTGTTTTGCCAAGTAGTCGTCCAAAGCCATATCGCATAATAGAAAAGAACAGAAATATTACAATATGCCGGTTGATAGTTTGTATTCGCTCTCAATTAGCGCCAAAAGGTCATGCGATCATACACAGGGAGGCTCAATATGGGCAAATATCAAAAAAGACATTTGGCCTCTACACGCCGTTACTTACGTATTGGTCGTGTAGCTGAAAAAGAATATTGCAGATTTGCATGGCGTCTTCTTCGGTCATAGCCTCCAGATCAATAGACTTTACGCCCGTGCTGCCTCGACGCGAGATAAACAGTCGGAGCTTTTTGGGCGACTTTTGGTTGCGCTGGCAAACGATATTACTGATATGAAATGTCAGTGTCTTGGCCGTCTCAATGCGATGGTCCGATGCCATCAATGTAACCACATCGCCGTCAATAACCAACGACCTCTCATGGCGCGTAAACATCTGTGCACGCCGAATGACGCGGAACGTGTGGCATACCGACGAAGAGTCTGCCCCATTGCCATCTACCGCCGATGTCCTTGCTGTTCCAGACATTAGAGCACCCGACACACCGCCGTCTGTTGACCAGCGCGGTACACGGTCATTTGGCTCTGGTACTAGCAATGTTGCACCGATCTTTTGCAAGCACAGTTCAATACCAAGCGGTATTTGCCAAACGCGCATGTCAGCATCGAGCGCAATAAACAGGTTGTCTTCGAGTACACCCAGCGCATATCGATCTTCAGAAAACTGCTTCTTGCGGCACACCAGCGCCAGAACCATGTCTATTGTGGCGCTGCTATCAGTCTCCACCGTTGTCGTGCGCAAGGCCTCAGCCGACTGAGGTTCGTCCAAAACGCGGATCTTGAACAGGCGTGACTCATACATTGCTGATGAACCGGATCCAGGCGATGATGGCCGCCTCTGCGGCTTGCCAAATGGCGCAGGAAGCTGGCTTACGAGTTGACTATGTGCTGGTGTACCAACAAATATACCAGCAGTACTGGAAGTAGCCGCACGCGAGGGCTGTAGCACCACCTTTGATACTTCTACACGATGCATGATTCTGCAATAAAGGTTTCGCTTAGCACCGTTATCTGGAGTATCGACAGAAGCCGCTATAGATGTTGTGGCCGCCGAGGTGGCAGATGCCATTGGTAACAGCGATTTTGGCCGAACCATGCGCGGCGGGCGACCTTGGCGTACTCTAATGTCTTCGTTCAACTTGATTTGGTCGGGAGTCGACAGACACAGCGCAAACTCGTCGTAGCCAAAACTCGACACCGGTCGTATGCGATCCAATGCCGGAAAGTCGTCGTCGACTTCGCCATCGTCGGCAATACGCAACACCCACATCACTATATCTTGTAAATCGGGCTCCAGCGGCGGTGCAAGGCCATCGTCGATATATCGGTGAAGTGCAAACCCAACGACTTGCTCAACAGTGGCAGTCTGGCGTACTTTCACATTTAGCAGTTGCGATTGTGCTCCACTACCGCCTATGACATACACCTTGAGTCCAAGCAAGCTGGAGCCACCAGTCGCATTCCCAATGGAGCTAAACTCCTCAGTGAAAGGATTTTGTCGTATTTCAATCTTGCTCGACAGTAGCGCAGACAGTCCAGACTTTGCCGGCGTTAACGGTGGCACGTATTCAAATTTGGCGGCCAGATCCGCCAGTCCGCCAACCTGGTTCTTTGATCCGATGCTAGCGGCATTGCATGCTCCCTTGAACGACCAGTCGAGTGCCCGGGCAGACACAAGTGGTGTACTATTGTCGGCAGCTCGAAGCGGCTCCATGCTGCCGCTGTTACCGCCAAGTCGCGCGTTAGGGCTAAGCGCCGCCAATGTTGGCAGCTCAGCCTTACTGCCACGCGCTGACAGACGACCCTCTGGATCGGAGATGCCTCTGGGCCGGGATCCACTAGACTCCTGCGTAAGGTACTCGTATTTGGCCCCAGAAACAGCCGATGCCACTGGAGTTGCCAACAGCGGCGATGAAACCGGAACTGAAGTAGCCAGCGCTGGCTTTGGAAGAAGTCGGGTGCTACGCTTCTTATCTGTCGACAGCATGATAATGGAATTTCTGCGACTGTGCACACTTGGAATCGGACTAGCAGCTCGCGGTCGCAGCAGACCGCGTCCAAAACCCAGTCCAATCAACGCAGGCGTTCGCGATGACCCGTCGTCGCCCTCAAGATCAATGTCGTCATCGCTGTCGTCAGCACCGAACATTAGCGGCATAGGCGGGATCGGATACGCTGCATTGGCTCCAGGAGGCGGGAACATGCTGATCGGTCGGATGCCCGCTCGGGGCCCGTACCATGTGTGCGTACTGGCACCTCGGCGAGACAGCGGCGTCATGTCGTCATCCTCGTCACTGCTTTGGTCCCAGCTGGTCTGCTCAGCACCGCCCACCCACCCGGAGGCCTGGTTGCTGCCCTGTTGACGCTGAGCATCTACATATGCGCCACCAACCCATTTACTCTTCTGGCCAGCCGCACCACCTTGGTAGTGGTAAGCACCAGGCCGCTTTGTTGGCAACGTCACGCTACGCTTAAGCGTCGGGGCTGTGGATCCGCTGTCCTCTCGCTGGCCAGTGAGCAAAGTCCTTGTCGATGCATCACTGCGCTTTGCTCGCAGCGCAATGCTCCCAGAACCTCCTCGCGTAGACGACTGAGATGCGCTCTCCGACCCTTGCCGCTTTGACCTTTGAGCGCCAGTCGACATCGCACCAGCAACTCTGTCGTCTAATCGATCCTGGTCAAGTGTGAAATCTTGGCTTCTAGCACTATCAGTCGATGTCTTTGAGCTAGGCGGGTGTCGTTGTTGGACCTTGAGCTCTGGACTAACTGCCGCTGTTTGCTGGGAGCCTTCGTAAAATGTTACTGCTTGATCGCCACCCTCAAACATGGACTTTACGTCAAAGTCGATGCCCAGCGCCATCGCGTCTCGCGACGACCCCTTACGCTGAAATTCGCTGGGCCGCTGTAACCGAATAGTCGCTATGCTGTTGCTCGTTGCATGGCCCTGGTACCGCTTCCTGTCGCCTCTGATAGCAGTTTGCGACGCCGGAGGCTGTGCCGACAAGCTGCCGTCAGGGCGCTGAATAGTGTCCAGTGAGCGTCGTGGTGGCATATTTTTGGGAGGCCACCCTTGCTCTGACAAGACCTGCGTCTGAGCACTATCGGACAAGGAACCAGGGTCTGCTACCTCGTCAACTACAGCCAGAGGTCGAGGTCGAACGACATCCAAACTACGCCTCGATGTTTGAGGCGGCGAACTGCCGCTATCAGCGTATGCTGGTATGCGAATATCCTGATCAACATACTCGTCCAACAACATCTCAGGATGCTGAGGCACAACACCAAGTCCAACCACCTCTTCTCTGCCCTCGCCTGTAGGCGCAACCTTGGCGTTTCGGTTAGTGCGCTTGGTACGACCAGATGCACCACTACCGTCGGGATACCGCGCGCTAGGTGGTTGTGCAGCTCCACCATCCTTTCCGCGTATGCCAGTGCCTGGGTGCGCCATTCGCGGCGCTGGCCGAGAGTACATGTAACCTTCATTGTGGTCAATTTCGGGACTACCGACTGTCTCCGTCTCTGGGTAGTGACCGCATGCCATTATATAGGCATTTGCTGCAGTGTTCTGCGCAACTTGCTGCCGGAGCTCAGACGCTGAGGTATTACGCCGTGCAGCTGGAGACATTGGCGAAGGGGCACTCCCTTGTCTGCCGCGTGTAGCACCGCTGCCTGT
The DNA here is from genome assembly GCA_027577415.1 of Coemansia sp. RSA 922. NCBI lineage: Eukaryota > Fungi > Kickxellomycota > Kickxellomycetes > Kickxellales > Kickxellaceae > Coemansia > Coemansia sp. RSA 922. The sequence goes on from JANBQS010000823.1 coordinate 8,798, forward strand.
GAGTGGCACTGCAAGGTCGTTGAAGGTCAGTACGCGCTCTCCTGTCGGGTCATTGGCGCGTAGAAACGATACTCGCAACTGGTATATCAAAAATGCAGGGTCATTAACCAAGGCCATTTCGTCAGAAGTGACCGAAATAACAGACGAAAAATAAATATAAAAAATAAATATAGAACAAATTGACGGCAAGCTGACCAGAAAGTAGGGCCCAGTATTCGCGAAGACGTTGGGTGCTTCGCACACGTGGCCCATAGGCTAGAATTGTAGGCGATCAGCGTACTGGGCGTACGTTTTTTTTTTTTTTTGCCGTTTGAAACAGTCGTCACCGTCACCATTTGCCATCCACTATTTCTTGTACTATTAATACGAAAAAAAGCTGCATGGAATAGTATGGAAGAAGATAGCAGCAGTTCGTTTTTCTCGTTTACAACACCAGATCCAGCGCCAGCTCGAGACGCACCAGTGATTGACGACTTTCTCTCAGCACATGTTCAGAACCACAGCACGACTCCAGTACAGGAGTTGACCAGCGCTTCAATAGTGGCAGTCGATAGTGGCAGAAACATTGTTGCGGCCAGTCAGACCAAGACCGCTATGCCGAAACCAGCGTCCAGGGCGATTGTGGCGGTGGACGAACAGATTCATCCGCTGATTCGGAGCCGTCGCCTGGATACGCCCGAAGAAATCGCTGCATGGATTGCAGAACGCAAGGCAAAGTACCCGACTACCGCAAATACCCAGGCCAAAGTAAATCAGACTGCCAGCGCGCTAGATACAACTAGCGCCAATGGCAAGCGCAAACACTCAGTTGATGGGAAGCTCCCGACTGCCCATACGGCCTCAGCCGCCAACACTAATCCACTCGACATGCTTATGCAGTACGCTGGAGAGTCTGAAAGCAACGAGAGCGATACTGATGATGATGGACCCGAGGTAGTGTCGACAAAACCGCCAGCTACTCGAGCGCCATTTAAGCCATCGGGACTAGCACCAGGCGAAGACCGGCGCAAACTGAGAGTGTGCAAGTACTTTGCCCAGGGCAGATGTCACAAGGGCAACGCCTGTCCATTTTCACACCCAGAGTCGCTCAACAAACCTCGTAAAGACAAAGCACCCAGTAGTGCACCCGAGCCAACACCAGCCAAGGGCGGACCATCACTATTAGAGATGCTGATGGCGAAGGATATTGAGCGAGAAAACTACAGAATATTCCAGTGCATCGAGTATATCTGCGACAGAAACTTCTTGGGTGCACCTGCGCATATTGAGCTCTTGTATCAAACAAGGGACTAAAGTGGTGTCCAATAATAATAATAATAAAAAACAGTTTATATATGAATACATTGGCCATCTCTTTGCTCAGTAGTTGAACACGGGCATTATCTGGTTGAGCTTCAAGGGCTGCCGACATAGCGGACACTCGGGATGTGTTTGGCACCACTCGAAGGCACAGCTCCAGCAGAACAAGTGTCCACAGGGCGTAGAGGCTGAATGGCTGCGCTGGGAGAGACACAGTGTGCATTTCTGCTGGCTAGATGTGAACCGTGCAATAGCCTCAATATCACTCGCATCTAGTTTGCCCTCCACATCAGAATTGGATCCATCGTCATCCTCAACGTCCTTTGGCTCATAGCTATGAGAACTGCAAGCATCGGTATCTTCCTTGGCAACGACCTCGTCTGCTTCAGGTCGTTCCAATTCCATATCTGCACTCGTCGCTGACCAATGGACGTTCCTACGTGTGACTTGCAATTCGTCATCGCCACTGTCTTCGTCCCGATTCTGCCAGTTCCCGAGTTGAACGATAGCCTGAACAACAAGCTGAATGCCCAGGAGCGCACCAAGGATCTCATACCCAGAGCCCTCGTCTTCACCCTGTCTCAGCTTGCGCGTAAACACGTATCTAATCCCTGTCAATCGTTTGGAGAAGCTATAGTAAGCGCCCGTAAAGTAAAACACCGCCAAATGCACCATTGATAGCTTTGAAAGCAGTCCACCGCCTTTAACCAGCGCAACAACCCGCCCCAGTGTCTTCTCCACTCTTCCAGCCTTCGCTTGGCCTCGACGTAGCCGTCGTCTTTGCATCCAGCCGCGGATTGCAGCCAGCACTCGAGCCACGCCAAAGCCAGCGCCTGTCTGCAGCACTACCATGAGGAAACGGCGCCCAATCGACGGGTACAGTTGCCGCTTGTCAATCTGGAGTATGCCGCAATACTCCTCACCCAGCGTCTGTGCTCCAGTCAGCGTGGTCAGCCCGTAGTATATTGCCTTTGAAGCTGCCTCTACTTCTGTCTGGTGAGCTGCATAGTATCGAGTACCCTTGGTCTGTTGTACGACGTCGGCCAACTGTGACTGAAGCCGCTGCTGGTAAAATAGATCCTTTTGCGTCGACCGCACGATGTCGGGCTGACCTGAAAACGGAAAGACAAACTCACTACGCTGTGGTAACGCTATCTCAAGAGCTTGGTCTGGCTCATGACCGGCTCCTTCAGCAAGGACTTGTACGCTGGGCTCTTCCTTATTCTGCGACATTGCGGCCAGAAAAAAACGAGTTCTTACAAAGTAGCGAAAGTGTAGTATACAATTGACAATGTCATTCAAGTTGAGGAAAAGAACGAGAAATGCTACAAGAGATAGCGCGTAACGCTGACGAGGTGGGGAGAAGCAAAAACACGTGCTTGCAGAATATATTGCGCTTATTTCTTTGGTCGACGGCCAAACCAC
>JANBQS010000824.1:0-11516 GCA_027577415.1 Coemansia sp. RSA 922
CTAGCCAAAGCACACTTGAACACCATGCAGGGCCTAGCTATGTCGAGGACAGGGAGATGTCGCATGTCGCTACGTCCACCCAAAAACCAGCTGGACAAAAGGGAGTGTCACCAGTAGGAATATTGCAGCGCAAGCCCTAAGCTTCTATACAAATAAACACACTAACGAATCTATTATTACTCTCCTTCTTTGCACTTGAGGTAGCGTGGGTGTACTGCCTCTATAGCTTTGGCATGCGCACGCTGCCACTTTGCCTTTTCGTCCTCCCACAGCGCACGGGCCCATCCAATTGCCTCGCTCCACTTGGTCGCGGACCTTACATAGTCCAGCGCCCGCCGTCTGCTGCGCACAACTGCGTGCTTTGTTGCACTCCACTCCGACTCAACCCAGCGCTCGGCCAGGCCATTTGCAAGGCACGCCTTTTGCGAGAGATACCCCGGAGCCACTACCCAGTAGCTCAAGTCGTAGACCTTGCCATTCCACCAACGGTTGATCTTGCCAGCGTCCCACCGTCGCTGTCTGTTCTGTGTGTTATACTGGCTGCCGAGTGTGTCGTCTACTCTGGGTCGCTGCGTAACAGCCATACTCCAGTACATATGGCGCTGGACTTGTTGCAGGCGCCTTTGAAGGGCCTCGGAGCGCTCTGTATGTGACAGCACCCACACATATCCTATAGTCGTCGATAGCAGAGCTCCGCCAGCAAACATTTGGGCATTGTGCCAAGTCAGCACCTTGCTATAGCGTGCCGACATTATTATTATAATTCTTTTTTCCTCGCTCGAATTGGCTGATTCCTTTAATAAAAGTTGAAAAAAATGGACAAGAGCAGAGAAGTGCAAGCGGTGGTGGCTCGGCTCAATGCGATCTAATCGGTCTCAGCCATGCGGCGTCGTACCAGCTCGGCGCCAGATGCGTCGCCACAGGTGTCAAGAAAGTCAGCCAGTGCCGCGTGGAAGCGATAGTCCGGCTTCAGGCCGGCAGTCTCAACGGCGTGGCACACTTGCATAGCACGCTGGATGTTCTCGGAGGTGCTGTGCTCCACGGCATCCATGTGCTCCTTCAGCGCTCCCTCGGGGCTGCGCAGAGTGTCGCGAATGCGCAGGGCGTGGTAGCGCAGCAGGAGCGTGCTCAGGGGGATGTCCAGACTGGGCGATTCGCTACGGCTCAGCCAGCTTGGCACCGAGTCATTGCTGCTGCTGCTGCTGCTGGGCCTTGCATCAACGATCCAGTCCTCAATGTCGCCAATGACCAGGTCCTGCTGTGTCGACTCCCAGGGCAGGCTGCCGCTGTCTCTGCTGGCACTTGCAAACGGCACGCGCGGCTCGCCAGCGTCACTGCCTTGACCCTTGTACAGCTGCGCGCCCCTCCAGCGGCGGCGTAGCGCGACCTTGTGCAGCGCGACGATCAGGCTGGTGTATGTGTGGAGGTTTGGCTCTACTCCATTGCTCAGCATGCTCTCCCACATCTTGCCTACGCCAGCTAGGTTTGCGTCGTTTCCGTAGAGCGTAATCATCGATGTGTAAGTGCGCACGTTGGGAAAGCACTGCAGGTCTTCGGGAAACTGGCTGCTGCGAGTGGCTGTGTCACCGCCATCCACCTCGCTGGCATGCGAGTCGCGGCGCACTTGGCCAAAGTAGGCAGCCTCAGCATTCAGGGCCTCAAACACCTCCTCGCCAAACTCAACATTGCGCGCGTAGGCGGCGATTCGGATGAGCTGGGCAGCAATGTCGTTGACTATCACTGGCTGCTCCTGCTGCACACTGGCGTCGGCATAGACAGAGCTGGGGCCCGGACTGTGCATCCACGCTGAGCGGCGGGCCTCGACGATCAGGCTCCACACGCTGCGCGCAATGGCCAGCGGAAGGCTCCACCGGCGAGTATACGTTGAGCTAGGCCGCTTGGCCAAGACTGTGTGGTCTGGCGGAAGCAGTGTGTACCGCAAGGCAAGGACGCTGGGCTGAATCCCCTTGCTGATCATGGTGCGGATCAAACTCACGCACATGCGGTGGCGGTCGGTGCGAGCAAAGGCCATCAGCGCAGCCTCGTAGACCGATCGGTCCAGAGCCTGCAGTCTGGGACCACCGGGGGCACCTGACTCTTCGGAAGGCGCTGGCATGGCATGCGCGTAAAACGCAGCAATGGCGGAATCGTACATTTTGCACGCGTTGAGCGCGTTCATATAGGCCGACAGCGTGAGGCATGTCAGCAGTTGCTGAGGTGGCATATGGTGCGTCTGCGCTGACTCTGCTAGCAGCGTCTGCCATATCTCCTGGACTTCGCCGTGGTTGGCCGTCCGTGCGGCAATATTCAACAGAGTGGCGTATATGTTGGGGTCTCGCGCCCGAGAAAGGATCTGCTCCAGCTCCTGAGCGACAGACCCGCCAATCGCCAAGATTTTGGCCTGCACTGAGCTCTCGTTGTCAGAGCGTGTGGCATCGAGGGCGTAGGGGTTGTTCAGCCCAACTGTCAGAATCATGTTTGTGAGGATGCTGGCGTTGGGCGAGATGCCCGCCTTACGCATCGCATCAAACTCGCTTAGCGCGTGAGAAATGGCAGGCCACGCGTCTCGCCTGCCTCGCACCAGCCTCTTGCGCAGCCGATGCAGCGCTGCAAACACTGGGCCAAACGTGTAGACGTTCATGCTCAGCCCAAGCCCGCCCATGACGCTCCGCGAGGCAAGCATCTGAGGAATCATATCGCGAGTCGCGTATATGTTGACGATAATGCTCCACAGCTCGGTGGTTGGCCGAACGCCACGCGTCGCACCACCCTGGCTCCATAGCCGGCATGCCTTTGTGGCCTGCGCAACGCATCTGTCGACAGACTCCCAGTCCTGGCACTGCATGTATCCCTGGATCAGAGTGCCCCAAGTTGTGGCATCCATGCGCGTAATCCCCCACTCGTCGCGCCGGCTTATTTGCTCTTCGATCTCGCGAAAGAACCCCCACGCCCCGAGCCGTCGGCACCCGTTGAGCAGCGTGTTGAACGTCACAGCATCCTCTTGGACGCTGTGCAGCCTCATGTCGCGATGCAGCCAAAGAAGCTCGTCGACCGATGACGACGTGTCGCGGCATATCACGTCAAACACGACGTTGTAGTGGAAAGTCGATGGCCGCCACACTGTGTAACTGTCCCCGCCAACAGCCCCTTGCGCAGAGTCGGGACTGAAACACCGCCACATGTCTCCAAGCACCATCAGCGCCCGCCGCTTAGCCATCGTGCGCGTCCAAGAGCGCCCAAGCGAGTCCGATCCATCCTCGCTATCGGTCTCTGGCTTCTTCGATCGGCGCCTGCCAGTGCCATCTTTGGCTGCGGTTGACTTTGATCGCTCCTTTGGACTCCAAGAGGCGCGCTTCGGGTCGGCCGGTCTTTGCTGGCACGCCTTGAACAACCCAGCCCACATTTCAAACGGAATAAACGCCACTATTCGCCTGATCTTTAGGTAGTCGTATTTGGCCCAGATCTCCACCGCGCTGGCTGCGCTGTTATCTAGCAGCGCCGATAGTTGTGCTATTGCTTGCGTGATCTCAGCGTCCCGGAGCTCCTGCTGCGTGTTGAGCACTACAGCGCTCGTGTGCAGCCTTAGCGCCTGTCTGTGCGTCTCCTGAGCCAACCTCATTTGAGGGCCTGGCCACGAGTGGCAACGGCCGCCTATAGTCGCCGCCTGCTTGCAGCAACAAGGGCGTGGCTTCTTGGAGCAAACTGGAGACACGATCTTTGGAGTCACCCTGCACTCGGCGGCTGCTGCAGCTGCTGTGCTGGAAGTCTGCAACAACTTCTGCCTGGCGCTGTTGGACCATAGGCTCATGGGGCCTCTACGTACAGCCGACGACGAGTGAAGTCGCGAAACGAGTGACAAATGGCGACCAGCACCAGGAAGAAAAGAAGGAAAAAATAAAATAAAAGCTCAATCAGTAAAAAAAAGAAATTCTCAAGAAAAAAGTATAGAAATAAAGCAGACCAGTATTTTTGACCTGTTTTAATCTATTACAGCAACGCTGAGGAGTCGGACCTCAGTACAGATCTCACGTAATATCCGTGATCTCTGCATACTCCGTTCAAACCCAAGTTTGCAGTACGGCGCTTAGTCGAGCTTGAACTCGTGCCACTTTGAATCCAACGCGAAGGCGCTAACCTCATGAGCAAAACTTCCAACTACTTCTTGCAGAGCTTGCGATCCAAAAATATCGTGAAAATATGTGATTAGATCTGCGGTAATCCGGATCGCCAATGTTTTGGGTTTAGTTCCGCGCGCGTGGGTCTCGACCACTGTTACTCTCCCTTTTCTTCCGCTTTGAAATTACCTCAAGTATATTTTGTCATCTACAGGTTAATTGCTCTAATCTAATGGCATCGATGTCTGCTGCTTCTCATCTTGCCCCTCCTCTGACCGCCGAGTCCGATGGAGACGGCGGTCAGCGTGGACTGTTCCGCACGGCCTGGGACTTTTCCTTCCGCATGGCGCTCCGGTACATTAAGAACTCGTACAAGGACGACCCCTTCCGCACGTTCCTGGAGGTGTGCTTGATTGGCTTTATCATCTGGTACATGACCAAGCAAAAGTACAACATTGGCAACAACGAGATTGAGCTTTCGGAAAAGGAGATTGACGAGTTGGTCGACGATTGGAGGCCCGAGCCTCTCGTGCCCGAGCTGACTGACTTTGAACGCGAGACCCTGGACAAGGCAGCGCTTCTCGACGGTCCCAACGGCATCAAGGTGCGCCTGGCCTCTGGCAACGGCAAGTCTCTCCTCAACTTTGCCTCCTACAACTTCCTCGGCTTCATCGATAACCCCGAGTTTGAGAAGCGTGCAGTCGAGACTCTGCGCAAGTATGGCGTTGGCTCGTGCGGCCCTCCCGGCTTCTACGGTACCCTCGACGTACACATGGAGCTGGAGAAGCACCTGGCGGCATTTGTCGGTCACTCGGCCGCTATTCTCTACAGCCAGGCCTTTACTACCATCCTCTCGGTTATTCCCTGCTTCTCCAAGCGCGGCGACATTATCGTTGCTGACGAGGCGGTCAACTTTTCGCTGCAGCAAGCGATAGCTCTGTCGCGTAGCAAGGTGTACTGGTACAAGCACAACGACATGGCCGATCTCGAGCGCGTGCTCAAGGATGTCAACAAGCAACTCACTGGGCGCCGGGGGAAGAACGCCCTTCCACGCAAGTTTATTGTCACTGAGGGTCTGTTCCACAACACTGGCGACATTTCCCCACTCAAGGACCTTGTTGATCTGAAGCACCGGTACAAGTTCAGGATCATCCTCGATGAGTCACTCTCGTTTGGCGTCCTGGGAAAGCGCGGCGCGGGTCTGACCGATCACTTCAACGTCGACCCGCACGAGGTCGATCTTCTTATCGGTGCGCTGAGCTACGCGATCGGCGCCTCGGGCGGCTTTTGCTGTGCCGACAAGGATCTGGTGGAGCACCAGCGGCTGTCTGGCCTGGGCTACTGCTTCTCTGCCTCGATGCCCGGCATCCTTGCCGTGGCTGCCTCCGATGCCATTCGCGCACTGGAGAGCAACCCAGAGGGCCACTTTGTCAGCATGCGCGAGAACGCCAGTCTGCTGCAGACCCTCCTCAGGCGTATCCCCGGACTTCAAGTCGAGGGCGCTCTGGAGAGCCCGTTGATGCACATCCGCCTCACTCCCGAGACCCTGGTGCGCATGAAGCGCTCAGGCGGCGCCTGGACCAAGACTGACATTGACCGGGTGCTTGCTGAGCTGGTGGAAGAGGCTCAGAAAGACGGTGTCTTCTTGACTCGCGCCATGTACGTCGATGAGCACGAGCGCCTGCTGCCAAACTCGAGCATCCGCGTTTGCGTCTCGTGCGCTCACACGCGCAAGGACATTGAGAAGTGCGCCCACGCCATCAAGAATGCCGTCAGCCGCGTCACTTCCAAAAAGCGTTAGATCGCCGAGCGCCCTTTTTGCTGGTCTCGAAACCCGAGATACTATTATTAGCAACTTCTTTAATTAGTTCTTTGTCCTTTTTCCCAGGCAAGTTACAAAGAGGATTATCGCCTTCAAGCCTTTCTGAGGTCATCCTCCTGCAGTTGGTCGGGTAATGGCTCTGCTTTATACTAAGAATCCGTCTGCATTTCCCTTGGGCCGATGATCTGCATAAAGGTGTTGTAAACGCCCTTTTTTTAGGGCCGTTTGTAGACTGCGCATTGCGCTTTGTAATAGCTGGCATAGCCCAATATGCTCCTAACTAGGGACATTTTCCAGCCCGTCCGAAAGTGATCGAGACCGCCTCTTAGTCTTTTGTGCTTTATATGGTCAGTTGGCGCCTTTTTACAAACCCGCCTTTACACAAACCAGCGGTAGCCGGGGAAAGCGCTTTGAAGACAAAATCTGGAGCTGTAAATAGACCTGAAAGCACGTTTAGACTGGTATTTGAGGGACAATGGTCTATTCGCAAAAGAAAAACGAACTTTCTCGATGGACCAACCCCAATTTGTTGCTTTTCTAGTCGCCCTGTTCTTTGAGCCGCAAAGAGATCGGAGCAAGAGGGGCGATTTTGACGCCGGGTACTGGAGCAGCCCGCGGTCTGGCCTCTGCTAGCTACTTGCCGTGGTATAAATAATGTATTCTTCGCCTCAGGACCGGTGTAAGAGCTTTAGGAACTATTCACCATCCCCCTTTTTCGCACTCGTCTGCATCTCGACTCCTATCTCACCTCTCTATATATCTCATTCTCTCTCCTTTCTAACATCTACCACCCTCCTGCCCGCTCGCAATCCTACTACGCCTTGTTTTCTCAACAATGCACTTTATAAAATTTGTCCTACGTTTTTTGGTCTTTGGGATGATCGCCGTTGCAGTCCTGGCCACCAACCAGCCCGTTAATTGGGGGTGCACTTGTACCGATGCCGCTATTGTCACCAATTGGTCGAAAATTCGTACTCGCCTCGCGACTATTCTTCCTTCGAGCGCTGGAATAATCGGCAATTCCAAGCATGACAAGGTCTTCAAGCTTCTCAATAACAGCTACTACATTCCGACTACTCCTGATATTAAGCTCGAGGAAAAATTGTTTGACATTGTCGGCGCCGATTACATGCAGTACGCGATTGGCGAGATTTTGAACAGGTACTGGCAGAAGTACCCATGCGATCCCAAAAATCCTACTAGCTCAAAGCCGACCAAGCCAACAAAGCCAACCAAGTCGACGTCAACCAAATCGTGCACTACTACAACCAAGTCAAAGCCGACCAAGCCAACCAAGCCAACATCCACCAAGCCGTGCACTACCACGACTAAGACGAAGCCCACGAAGCCGACCAAGCCTACTTCCACCAAGCCGTGCACTACTACGACTAAGACAAAGCCGACCAAGTCTACGTCGACCAAGCCGTGCACTACTACAACTAAGACGAAGCCCACGAAGCCGACCAAGCCAACATCCACCAAGCCATGCACTACTACGACTAAGACGAAGCCGACCAAGCCAACATCCACCAAGCCGTGCACTACTACGACTAAGACGAAGCCCACGAAGCCGACCAAGCCAACATCCACCAAGCCGTGTACTACCACAACTAAGACAAAGCCGACCAAGCCTACGAAGCCAACTAAGCCTACGTCTACCGAGCCATGCACTACCACGACTAAGGATACCTTGACCACTAGCGACAGCTACTCCATCACCAGCTCCTACTCGACCACCAGCGATATTTACCCAACCACTAGCAGCTCTGACTCTACTACCGACTCAGGCTCAACCACGCTCTCCGACTCCACTAGCAGCTCTGACTCATCTAGCAACTCGAACTCTACTACCGACTCGGACTCGGACTCGGACTCGGACTCGGACTTGGACTCGTCTAGCAGCTCTGACTCGTCTACCAGCTCTGACTCGTCTACCGACTCTGGCTCGACCACGCTCTCTGACTCTACCAGCAGCGATTCTAGCTCAACCAGCAATGGTTATACCAGCACTCCAGTCGAGTCAACATCTGCGACGACCAGCATCTACTCTACTAGCAGCTCCGAGCCGACCACAAGCAGCTCTGAATCCTCCACCGGCTCTGACTCGACCAACAGCACAAATACTCCTTGCTCGACTACCAGCTCTGACTCGACCACTAACGCCAGCTCGGATTCGTCTACCAGTTCCGACTCTACTAGCAGCGATTCGAGCTCGACCAGCAATGTCTACACCAGCACTCCGGCAGAGTATACATCTACGACTACAGAAATCTTCTCATCTAGCAGCTCTTATTCGACCAGCGACACTACTACTCCTTGCTCAACTACCAGCACCGACTCCACTGTCAGCTCCAACTCTACCACAAGCTCAGGTTTATCTACCAGCTCCGACTCTACTAGCGGCGACGTGAGCTCGACCAGCAATGGCTATACCAGCACTCCAGTCGAGTCGACATCTGCGACGACGAGCATTTACTCAACTAGCAGCTCTGAACCAACCACAAGCAGCTCTGCCTCCTCCACCAGCTCTGACTCGACCAGCAGCACAAATACTCCTTGCTCGACCACTAACACCAGCTCGACCGTCAGCTCGGATTCATCTACCAGCTCCGAATCTACTAGCAGCGATTCGAGCTCGACCAGCAATGTCTACACCAGCACTCCAGCAGAGTATACATCTACGACTACAGAAATCTCCTCATCTAGCAGCTCTGACTCCTCCACCGGCTCTGACTCGACCAGCACTACAAATACTCCTTGCTCGACTGTCAGCTCCGACTCGACCAGCGGTACTAACACTCCTTGCTCGACTGCCAGCTCCAACTCGACTAGCAATGTCTACACCAGCACTCCAGTTGAGCCAACGTCCATTACCTCCGACATTTACTCCACCTCTACTCCACCCTCCTCAAATGTGCCTTCTTCCGTGTCCTCCGCTATCCCACCGCACAAGTGCTACGTTGCCGTCGTGGTCACTCGTCCAGTGGTTCCCATCTACAAAACTATCTAATAAGTTTCCTTAGTGTCTCATTTACGACGTCAAATATAATACAAAAGTTTTAGACGTACCTCGTTCGCTCATTTGTTTCTTTGAAAACAATGCAAACAGTGTGAGACTTGAGCGGGTATTGTCTTAAATAATAAATTTCAAAACAACATAAGAAACTCCCTGCTTCCCAGCCTAGTGCTGAGCGGGAAAAAAACATACAAATACTAAACAGGATACTATGATGATCGGAGACAATTGACGCCTGTTGTGATGTCACATAAGAGTGTTATGTGGCAGTTAGGATACCGCTAGGGATGGTATATATACGTCTACGCCTGTGGACTGGGAGAAGCGAGTATTTTCTATAGTCCACAGTGATACTACAACTGATATTTGTCCACTATTAATTAGGTTTTAGCTGCCAATATTCATCGAGGATAAAAGTAATTTGATGTCAACACATTGTAACATTGCGGCTATAGTAGCCGCCCAGTTTGTTGAAATTACTTTGAATAAATTTTTACAACATTGGACGGACACGCGCCTATATGTCTTGCAGCGACAACACCTGTTGCACCGTTTAGCGCTTTTCTTCTAAGACCCGTTGTTTTTTATTTGGTCATTTGTGCTGCTACTAAAGAAGCGATCACATCAACTACCTGCTGTACCTGTTTGCGTTGGCAAACTCTGTGACATTTGGTACTGTGATTTCGATTGAGGGTAGGGGCGCAGAAGGTAGAGTTTGTGCATGACTAGTAAGTAGAGCTATTAGCAAAGTCATGTCGATCGTCATATCCAGCCAACAATATATCGTTTTACGTATTGTTTGACACCGTGCCAAATTGCAAAGAGTTCCTCCATCATCTTTCTGGGTGCCTCTGTCTGGCCCTTGCAGGTGTGCATGTGATGTCATTGTGTTACGCCAATAATTGTTTACATTTCCGCCTCAGACCGATGATCTGCATAGATGCACTTCAATGCAGCTCTTGACACATATGAGAAGCAATCTCTGCCAATCATTGCGGCTGCGCATCAGTGCTACCCTTGCGAAGGAAGGAAAAAGGACCGAGATCGCTGCTCTTTAATGTCTTGCCCGGTCACTTTCAGCTCCGTCGATCGCCCCCTTCAAAAATCAGTGGGGCGAAAAAACATTCTGAACGAGATCATAAGCAGGTTTAGACTGCTATTTATATATTATTGCTCCAGTGCATAAGGAAAATGATGGGGTGAACTTCTTTCTCGATGGACCGCTTCTTTTGCAGCCTTTCTGCATTTGACACTGCGCATACAACCCCATCATTTCCTTCGCAGTTGAAAGGCGTCCGAAAACGGCTGATTGGTGCCCGCTACTAGGAGGTGCCCTGGAGTAGCCCACGGTCTGACCTCTGCTCGTTTTTCGCTGTGGTATAAATATTGTCTCCTTCGCCGGGAGACCAATTTATGAAGAGTTTAGGAGTCTTTCACTATCCCCTTTCTTTCCCGTCTGCTTTTTTTCGCCTCGCAGCCCTTATTCCTATCTTTACTTACTCTTTAACCGCCCGCAACCCCTATTACATCTTGCTTTCTTGACAATGCATATCAAGTCACTCGCTCTTCGCGCCATGGTCCTTGGAATGGTCGCCGTTGCCGTCATGGCCACCAACCAGCCCGTTGACTGGGAGGGCCCTTGTACCGATGCCGCTATCAAGGCCAACTGGTCAAAGATTCGCGTTAGGTTCGAAGACATTCTTGACGACAAGGATGGAAGACTTGACAAGGATACGCTCAAGGAAGTCAAAAAGCTTCTTGGTCCCCACTACGAGCTTCCGCCTACTCCTGATCTGGATATCATTGATAAGCTATTTGTCATCGTCGGCCGCAAATACATGCAGTACGCGATTGGCGAGATTTTGAACAGGTACTGGCAGAAGCACCCTTGTGTTACTCCCACCCCTACGATTTCGTACTCATCCAGCAGCTCTGACTCGTCATCCAGCAGCTCCGACTCGACTAGCAGCTCTGATTCCTCATCGAGCGAGATCTACCCCACCAGCGAGATCTACTCTACCAGCAGCTCCGACTCGTCTTCCAGCTCTGACTCGACCAGCTCCGACTCGTCTTCCAGTTCTGACTCGTCCAGCAGCTCTGACTCGTCCAGCAGTGATATCAATTCTTATAGCGATGTGAGCTCGACTCTTAGCTCCGACTCGTCGTCCACTGAGATTTACTCGACTGACAGCTCTGACTCCTCATCGAGCGATATCTACTCGACTATTAGCTCTGACTCGTCATCGAGCGATATCTACTCCACCATCAGCTCTGACTCGTCGTCCAGCGAGATCTACTCGACTATTAGCTCTGACTCGTCCTCCAGCGAGATTTACTCGACTATTAGCTCCGACTCGTCCTCCAGCGATATCTACTCCACCATCAGCTCTGACTCGTCCTCCAGCGATATCTACTCCACCATCAGCTCTGACTCCTCATCGAGCGAGATCTACTCCACCATCAGCTCTGACTCCTCATCGAGCGAGATCTACTCGACCATTAGCTCCTCATCCAGCTACGTGAGCACGAGCTGCACCACCAGCACTCCAGTTGAGCCAACATC
>JANBQS010000825.1:0-11495 GCA_027577415.1 Coemansia sp. RSA 922
ATTGGTGACGCCCTTGCTACGGCATTTAACGACAAAGAGCGCATGCTTCGGCGAGAAGACGTGTGGATAACTAGCAAACTAGCGCCTAAGCAGCAGGGCTACGATGGTGCAGCAGCTGCCGTTCTCGAATCGCTCAAGAGCCTGAAGGTGGACTATATCGATCTTTACCTCATCCACTGGCCAGGCACATCGGGTAAAGCACTTGACAGCCCTGAACATCGCGTCCTTCGCGAGGGCAGCTGGAAAGCGCTAGAGGCATTATACCGGCAAAAGAAGGTGCGTGCGATTGGAGTCAGCAATTATACGCAGAGACATTTGGAGGAGATGCGCGAGTACGCCGAGATCAGGCCGATGGTAAACCAGTGTGAATTACATCCACTAGCTCAGCAGCCCGATCTTTTGCAGTACTGTCGTGAAAGTGGCATTGTCTTCACGGCATATGCAAGTCTGGGCGAGGCGGCACTACTGGCTGACGATACAGATGTTGAGCAGCTAAAAGTGATCTGTAACCGTCGGCCAGACTTGACTCGTGCCCAAATATTGCTCCTGTGGGGACTACAACATGGGGCGGCGGTGATACCCAAGGCTACCAGCGATAGTCATTTGCGAGAGAATTTTGCTGCTGCCGACCACAGGCTGTCTGCCGATGAAATGGCTATACTTGACGACATTGGCAATAAGCCAGAAAAGCGGTTTTGCTGGAACGCAGCCAATGTTGCATAGTCAGCCAAGTTGAAGCCACCATTACTAGGATCTGAGTTGTGCCTCCTCTGACCATGTTTCAAAAATCCAAATCAATTATCATGTAAAAAGCAGCACCGGTGACAAGTGAAGACCACGGTGTGTAGACATGGTCTGGGTCAACCATTTACCCACATCACAGCACCCCTGTGTTCCTTGCCCTGGGCCGGAATGATCGGCACACTGACTCTGGACCAGAACCTCCTCAACGCACACGGCTCGGAATAGCGTGAACAAATGCAAAGAGATTGCGCTCCTGCAGATTCTCCTGCTGGTTTTGAGGGAATGCCGAACCCCCAAAAAAGAAACAAGCCATAGCAATGTCCGAGGTGCGCATATTGAATAGCGCGCACCTCGGACATTGTCAAGTGTCATATTCTGGCAATCCAGCAAACCATGCCCAGTTTGGGCCCAGAGATCCCGCCAATTCTCACGACCAAGGGCAGCGTGTGTCTGGCCGCTCAACTACTTTACTTAAATGGGCTTTACACGGCACCAGCAAATTCATAAAGCTGTTATCAGCTATTCTCGACCATTTTTATTATCTAATTTTCATTATCGCCATTTATTTTGCTTCCATTGTCCTTAACTTGCATTAATTTACTACTCGCCTTCATGTTATCAAGGAGTGACAGTACGCCTAGTACCCATGTGTCTCACGGCGCATGCTCTTGCACCGACGAGATGGAAAAGTGTGACCATCAGGACGTGCCATCTGTCATGACGAACAGCGCTCTTCACACGGAGGCAGCGCCTGAGGATCAGCTTGAAAAGAACAGTGCACATCTGCCCGCAGAGTTGACCCCGGCCGACTCGGGGTATGCCTGGGTCATAGTTATCTGCGCAGCATTCAATCTGATGTGTACGCTAGGCGTCGTCAACAGCTTTGGCGTATTTTCCACTTACTACATAAACTACATCTACCCAAGCGTGTCCGCAGCAAGCATTGCCTGGGTAGGGACAACAATGTCTCTATTTATGCTTGGTGGCGCCATCGCCACTGGCCCACTAACAGACCGATTTGGATTCCGCTTGGTCTCGCTGGCGGGTACGGTGATATGCTGCGTCGCACTTCTTTTGGCTTCGTTTACCAGCGCGTTGTGGCAACTGGTGCTCACACAGGGAATCATGTTTGGCATCGGCGCTGCGTGTATATTCTCACCATCCGTGTCACTTCCGGCGCAGTGGCACGAGAAACGCCGCCCGCTGGCAACAGGGATTGCGGTGGCTGGTAGCGGAGCTGGCGGTATGATCTTCACCGTAGCTACGCAAAACATGATGGACACCATCGGCCACAAGTGGACGCTTCGAGCGCTGGCGCTGATACTGCTGTGTGTGAGTGGGACTGCTGGTATGTTTTACAAGCGGCGTGTGTCAGTCCCTCGCGGCGGCATTAGTCTCGGCGCCATCGCAAGGGATCCTCGTCTGATTGCAATAGGGATGGCTGGCTTTATGGTCAATGTCAGCTATTTTGTTCCTTGGTTTTATCTTCCAACCGCCGCGCTAAAGATCGGCCAGACCAAGCAGGCCGCGAATAACCTCATTCTCTACATGAATGCTGGAAGTACCGTCGGTCGGATCTTGGCGGCATATGCGGCGATGCTCTTGGGGCCTATCAACAGTATTGCCATCGCATATGTAATATGCTCCGTGCTTGTCTTGGTAGTGATGCTGGCCGTGAAGAGCATGACGGCCTATATCATACTTGCGGTGATATATGGTGGGCTATCGGCTAGCTTCATCTCTATCACTCCGTTAGTCCTGACCAACATATTCGGCACTCAGGCAGTCACGACAGCCATGGGAATTATGAACATGTGGTGCGCGATCGGAGTTCTGATCGGAAATCCATCGCAGGGCGCCATTTATCAAAGGTTCGATCGGCCACACAATGAATTCACAGCCATGTCCATATGGGGGTTTACTGGCCTGCTGCTTGCTGCATGCAGCTATTTGCTGCTGAAGGCAATTATCATCCGCAACTCGCCTCGCCAACACCTTTGGTCCAAGTTATAGAAATGACATTTATTCGTCTAAATGTTATTCTGTTTAAATACGAAGAGTGCCAATTAATTTTATTAGTCAGAGCTGGATGCCCATCTATGCTTTTAATTGAAATCGTGCTTACTTCAAGAACATTAGTGCTGTCGAAGAGCCGTCTGCAGCACAGGCTCTAGCCATGATGTCTGACGATCAAATACACGTAGCTCAGAGCGAGGCAGTTGAGCATGTCCAATATGCATGGTTGGACAATTTGGTTCGACGCTGCAACCGCAAGCTTTGCATTGCACCTCACTTCACATAATCATTGTCTGTAGGCGAGGTGGCTCGCATCTTGGCCAAAATGCGAGTCGAGCCGATACTACTTGCCCTGATCCAGATTCTAGCATCTTTGCACAAACTCGAACTTTTCCTCTTTAAAATTTATCTCTATATTTTAATTACATAAACCCTCAGTGTCAGTGCACGTGGCTGCCATGTCGCTTTGTAAATATCCTTGCGCGCGGCGGGCTTTCTTGGCACTGACCCAACGAAGGCCAGTAATGCCGATGCAGGGTCACTCATTACGTCAATGGCTATGTGCTGGCATTCAAACCTGGCGCCCTGGCAACGTTAGGGTCGACGCACTGGCGAGTAGAATACCGCAGGGTAACATAGATATATACTTGGCACCAGCAAATATAAATAAGGACAGATACCGCCAAACACGGCTATTGGCCCTTACAAAGAAGCGCCGCAGCGATGATAGCAGCGGCAACGATAGCAACAACTATCACTACCCGCGCTTTTCTCGTGCCTCTTGCCGCACCAGCGCCAGCCTGGCAAAGTTTGGCTTGGTCCCTGGTGCATTCCTGTACGAACATTGCTCGGAAACGCCAGTCGTCAAATCAACTCAGTGTAGCACGGCTGAAAACCGCACATCTTTGGATTGCAGCACTCGATCTTGGTACCTGACCAGACCTGCGCTAGAGACGTCACGTTTGACCTCTTTTTTGTGGTCAAGGAACCTTCATACGGACTCGGAGCCCAGTAAGGATCCCATGTGCGGGATGTGTGGACGTGCAGCCCCGGCAGGCGATGCTGTTCGTCGCCAGCCACGCGATTCACGCGTCTTGCCGCCAGATCCAAGCGGCCAGTTAAGGATTACTGCACCAAAAGACCCAAAGGCGCTCCCCGAGCCGTCGTTTGACCCGCTGTACTTTTATCACTACGGATCTAGGCAAGAAATTATGCGCGAGATAACAGGGTTCTTCCCGCGGCTGCGTGCGCGGCTGAGAAGGGCGCTTAAGGGGTCGTACCAGAAGCGGCCTTGGACAATTGACGACGTTTTCGCACTAGCAACATGGGTGATCATGTCTCAGGCGATGCTGCTGCTCATTGGCACTACAACAACCGTGTCAGTAATTCTATGGACACTCAACCGCCTTCAGTACCAGGACTGGATCGCGCACAAGCTTAGCGACTGGGTCTCGTCGGCACTGGGTGTCGCCGTGTCCTTTGAATCGGCAATTGTGCCCGCATGGCGTCGAGGGGCCATCCGCCTAAAGAACGTCAAAATATATTGTGGACCTGAACACGGCGCACTGTTGGATGGCGGAGACCGAGACACTAACTTTACAAACTACAAGCTGCAAATCGACCAGATCGACGTCACGCTTTCGCTGTGGCGGTGGATGGACGACCGCGGGCTAATCCGCGAGTGTGCCATGCGAGGAGTTCGCGGCGTTGTGGACCGCAGACCAGTGTGGTGGGACCCCGAAATCACATACAGTCCCAGTGAATCTAGACGTGCGCGCCTACCGGGAGTATTTGACTTGGACTCGCTAGACATCGAGGACATGCTGCTGACTGTGCATCCCTGGCAAAACTTTCGCCCCATCACCGTGTCTATCTACTCCGCCAGTCTACCTCGGTTTAGGGACCGGTGGATGCTCTATGACGCCCTCAACGCAAACTCAATCGTAGGCATGTACGACGGCAGCCTGTTTACGATCCACCAAGCCCACCAACACCTGCACCCTCACTCACTCACCATGCATACAGCGGGGCTTTATGGCTACGATGGCCAGCCCAAGGGAGACCGGAGGGCAGAGGGTGCAGAAGCAGAAGCCGAGGCCCGCACTACTCATGTGCAAGTCGAAGGCCTAAATATTGACCATATAAACTCTGGCGTTGACGGACCAGTGGGCTGGATTACATCTGGGCGGCTAAATGTGTCAGCCCTGGTCAACTTCCCCACCCAGCCATCAGCGACTGACCCTGCGATGGCCATTCGAAAGATTGTTGACAACATCAACGACAGCATCGACGTTGTCATCTTGCCCAGCATGCCAGACTGGTCAAACCCAGAGAAATCGCCCAACTCGCTAGTCCGCGCACTGTATCACTTGGACATGGTAGATTCGCCTCTAGCGCAAGAGATGCACGACCGCCTCAAGCGCCGAGCAGAGCGAGAAAGCCAGCGTCGATTGGAGAAGCAGCGGCAGCGCACGGCATCATGGAGTCAGCCGCTTGCCCCGATCCCAAGCCACTTGATCGGCGGCGTCCTACAGCACACAGTACACCCTACTGCACATGCTGATGCACACTCTATCGAAACGCTGCCAAGAGCCCTCGAAGACCCCACAGCTGTTCACGTCGATTTGCAAGTCGAATTTAACGACATTCGGGCCTCGGTGCCTCTGAGCATGCCAGCGCTTGGCTACCCGCTGCTGTCAGCAGTGCTGGTGCGGCCGATTGTTGCGTACATGAACGCGCATCGCACTTCGCTACCCATGCGCTGCCAGCTACGCCTGCGCCTCGATGACTTTGATGGTGCCTGGAGCTTTTGGGACTCTGGCGCCGATAGCCTCATCACACAGGGGATTGGTGCAGCTTTTGCGCAGTTGGCGCAGAACGAACGCGAGCGAAATCGCCGGCTCAAGCTCGTTGGTTGGTGGAGTGTTACTGCCATTGCTCGCCAGTGTGCTCGCTTAGCCGACTTTGTGTTCAGCCAACGCAGCTTTTTTTCGTATCTGGGCGTAGCTCCCGAAACGGATCGCATATAGATTGGATTTATTTGCATGTCTCTATAAAATCACAATGACGAGTGGCTGACAAGGAACTCTTCTAGATACCGGCACAAGCTGTCTGACTTTAGCTTTAGAAGGCCAAGCGGCGTAGCTGTCTTGCTGAGGAGAAACAGCCTGTAGCCTCCCAACCGAGTCACGACGGCCTTGCCATGCTCGCACTCGATAATGATCATATTGAGCATATTTTCGAGCATTCTGTCGTGCACCTCCGAAGCAGTGTCGCCCGTGTAATCGTCAACATCGCGCTCCTTTCGTTCAATCAAGTTAGGCATGCCTTCGTAGCTTTGCCACAGGTTGGCTGCGATAGCCAGGTCGTCATCTAGCTTTTCCCGCGTGCTCATGACTGGAGACATTTCGGCCAGGTCCTCGCTCAGCGAGGACGAGCAAGAGCCAATCTCGGTTGGCTGACTGTCTTCTTGCAGCTGAGCGGTGGTACTGCTGCCAAAAGCCGTCGACGACTGTGCTGCATAGTGTAGTTGGCGTGGTGAGCCGCCTGTGGTCGCCGATACCCCTGTATGCTTTCTTTGCAGCCTTTCAGCTCCATGGGCTGCTGCTCGGTCGCCTTCGCCTTGTTGAGCCTCGTCTCCGCTGTAGCTGGAAAAAGGCGATCTCTGTGTGCCCTTGTCATTCGATGCGCCATGAGGTGACGAGCGACGGTGAGCGCTATCCTGCTTAACAGCAGGACCAAGAACCTGCGACACGGCCGCATGAGCTAGAACCACGCCATCTTCATTAAAGATAGCGCACATGCGAATGTCATTGGTCAGTGCCTGCTCCAAGATTCTTTTCAAATTCTTCGACCTGAGCATCGCCTGTTCAGCAGTAGGTGATCAATGAGAAAGAGAAAAGAAAAAAGATGTTAATTACAAAAAAATAATAATAATAATTGCGCTTTGAAAAGAGAGCGAAAAGAGAAAGCACTACTTTCCCATCACTTTGATGATTTTGTGTGATGCAAAATATGGTGGGGGTAGCTGACGTCACGAAGTATAGTGTGGCTCTCGTTTTCTTTTAGCTATGTTGACGTTTAGCTGGAGATGATTGCTGCTTTGAATGTCGCTGTCAACACCGTGTCGAATGTGCCTATCCAAACCACTGGGCCAGGATGATATAAAAGTCGATCAAGGACTCCAATATCACATATGCTTTGTGCCAGGATGAAAACGTCATAGTCAGTCCTGAGCTTAGCACCATTATTGCATTTAGTTCCAGCCCGCACCTCTGTGGAGTCAGTGCTCATCAGTCTACGCCTAGCTATACCAAGGAGTATGCCATCAAGCATAGCAACATGATAATCAATGCTGGCAGATGATAGCTTCTTTGACCTCAAAGTTGTGGCCTAGAGGTGGACTAACAAGTCTAGTGGTCCCAATGACAAGTACTGTGGCCATGTATCCAACTTGTTTTTGATAAATTTCACTGACAAGATCTTTGATTCTGTTATGAATGAGTGTATGAACAACTTACTCTTGTAGCCATCGCTAGATAATAATATGCTCAGTTGACACATATATTTTCTAGAAAAGGCCAAGACAGCATTGTCCATTTCTCTATCTAAGGGGGATAATTGTTACACAGCTAACCTTGGCATTAGAGCTAGCAATGTAAAATCTCAATGATAAGTGCACACCGAGTCCCTGTTACAAAGCGATAAAACACGCATCCCTTGTCTGATTATATTCAGGAGACAAACCATGACTCTAACGTAACGTAGAGAAGTTGTGGTTTGAGTATAATAAGTGAGAGAAAACGAACAAGGAAACAAGAGAATAAACACAGGTGCAGAGAGCTGATATATGCGAGTAAGCAAGTGAATCCAGAAACGATGAGTTTGCATTACTGCCCAATAAGTAGGCAGAGATGCTAGGCCAATACTAGATAAATTATCAACCGAATACACACCCAACAAAAGACTCGGATGTCTATATCAAAATACAGGTCACAAGTGCATGCTGGCAGGAAAGACTCAGCAATGATTTGGACAAAACCAATGGAAAAGAACTATATCCTTTTGCTAAGGGCACTGGGGTGGTCGTACTTTCATTTTGAGTGAGGACTTGATAAAGCCTCGGGTAATTTGCAAGGATGATGGGGGCCTAAGAGGTACCTCTATGCAAGCGCTGGGGCTGTGGCAGTGACGGCGGCGATGACTGTTGCTTGTTGGTATATGGCTTTCCCTTGGAATATGAGTCGCAGGCATCTTGGACGGAGCAGCAACTGGTTGCTTGTGCGAGGGCTTGGTAGTAGAGTGGGGCTAGTTAGAGACAGTCCCCTTGGCCGTCGTAGTAGTGCCTGATTTGCCCGGCTCACTCTTGTCAGCATTCGACTTCTTGCTAGTATCAGGCGGAGAAGTCGACGGCTTAAAGCTATCTGGAATATCGCCGGTCTATCGCAGACTAACAACGATCCGTCGGAAGTTAATAACAGCCACTCTGTTGCGGTTGAACCGCCGTCTCTTAGTAGTTCCATCGTATTTTGGCATGGTCCACATACATTTTTGGTTTTGGCACCTTAGTAGACCGTGGCATGATGTTTCCAGACCTATTTGTTAACTTTCTTGTAGCAGTTCGGTATACCTGTGGGAATAGCTACTGTGAGGAAGATAATAGTAAATAAATTCACTCGTAAACAAGGCGAAGAGATGAGAGAAGCTAAAACAAGTATAATAAATGATGTGTTCTGTTATCTTGCTCAAAGCTCTGCCAAGAGCTCCTGTAAAATATGGTTAGTTCTCCTTGTAATTGGCGCAATAGAGTATGTTGGCGTCTGTTTAGAAGTAGCAACCAATAATCGTGCTATTACTAAGTCATGACTTTGTTGTACTTGTGTGCTGACTCAGAGAAGTTGTCAAACAGTCCACAAAGAGTGATCATGATAAATATAAGCGTCCTCAACTATCTGGCCAGCATAAGATAATTTATAGTATCTACGCCTGTTTAATTATTATCCATAGCACCAAAGAATTATGTCGATTAGTTGTTTGCCTTGTGACTTTCAGGTCTATAGAGCAAAGACGATGTCGCGACAATTTCATATATTAGTATAAATAATAACAATACACAACTAGGACAACTTTGGCATATAATTTATTAGCCGCGTAGTGGGACCTAAGATCCTGATAATGACAAGTGCCAAAGCACCACTGGGTGGGTTCCCATAGAGTCGCTAGAAGACTTGGAAGGTCCTATTGCGCTCTATCATAGAGACGAACAGCTTTACGCTTTAGCCATTCCACCCAAGGAGGAGATGCAGGCGCGAGCAGACACGAACGAGCAAGTCCCAGCACTCTACACACTTGACAACGCATCGCTAATGGAGAGCGAGCCTCTGAGCGTCGAGCAAGTGTTTGCTGTTCGCAGATCCGTACCCATGGCTGGCCCAGCCGACGCAGAGGCGACAATGTACTCGTTAAAGTCGTTTGTAGGCACATATTTGTCGGCCGACAGGCATGGACGCCTTTCCTGCGCCTCAACAGCCATTGGCGCCCTGGAAATGTGGACCCCCGTTCTGCTTCCCGACAGAGGCGATGGTGCAATAGCATTTATGATCCGTCCACCAGGTGTATCTGAAGATCGATTCCTGAGCGCCGAGACAAACAATACAGCGCCGGAGGGCAGGCCTGCTGTATTGACCGGATCCACACTGCCTGTCCACATTCATGCACTTGGAACGTCCATTGGATACTCCCAGGTATTCTTCGCAAAATGTCAGGCCGCAATTAGGCAGAAACGCCAACAGGCCATAGCTGCAACAGCAGCCGATAGCATCGTGGGCATAGCGCCCATGTCTGGCAACCTTGCTGTCGACGAAGCCACCCAAGCCAAGCGCTTTCAGAGCTTTCAGGGCGGGCGACCACGTCCAACAGCTGAGCGCAGCATGCCCGATCTCAATAGCGCCAAGCAGGCTGGCAAGTACGGGGAGGGTCTGTTGGATCGACGCGAAAAGACAAAATCGGACCGTTACTGCAAGTAAAATCTTTAAGCATGGTGTGTGATTTAAATACCACAAGCGTACAACACTGGCAGCGAGAGACGCCTGCTACGCTTCTTTTTTTTTGTTCTGATCTCACGCGATTATTTTGCCTTGTTACTTGTCCGTATTTTCATCACTTTCCTATGGATTCCGACACAAACAACACCACAACGCTGTCCGAGATTGAGGGCCTGCTTCAGCGCTTCCAGTTCAAAGAGGTGCTTAGCGACGACACAAGCTCCAAAACGATCTGGCTACTGGGGATCATCGCTGCCACCACCAGTACGGCCAACATTGTAGATGAGCCTGTAGTTGTTGGACACAATGCAGCCATTGTTGTTCTTGAGCGCATGGCCTTCTCACCTCTGGCAATTGCTGAAGCTGGCTGCTCACTCCCTACGCTACTTGACTCAGTACTGCTAGCCACTGGTGAGCGCAACGACGTCTATGCTTGGGCTACTGGAGATGCTAGTGTTGCCGCGCTCAAGCCAGACCTCCGCATTGCGCTGACATACCCAGCCACGCAGAAGCACATTGACAAGCATCGCCGTCAGCTGCGCAAATGGGTCAGCGAGACACCAGAGCTCTATTCCCGAATCACCAAGTCATTTATTGACAGCCAGCCCACCTCCCGCGTCCAGTGGGTACACAACATTCTCTCCAAGCAGGTTGAATCAGAGCACATTGTGTTTGAGGACCCGGACCCAGACAACGGCTTTATTATTGTCCCTGATCTCAAGTGGGACGCTACCAACACAGACAACATGTACTTGGTCGCCATTGTCCACCGCCGCGACCTGCGCTCACTGCGCGACCTTACCAGCAATCATCTGCCGCTGCTCAACAATTTACGCAGCAAGGCAGCTGTAGCTGCTAAAAAGTATGGCGTATCGTCCGACCAGCTTAGACTATATGTTCACTATCAGCCGTCATACTACCATCTTCATGTGCACATCACCAATGTGCTGCTCGAAGGCAAAGGCATGCTTGCTGGTAGGGCGCATCTTCTGGACAGCGTTATCGACAACATTGGCAACATTGCTTCCGACTATAACCAATGGACCACCATTCCATATGTTGGAATAACTACTGGAACAAGGTAATAGTCAATAAATTGGTTTGATAATGAGGTGAAGAGAAGAAGATAAGCTAAATAAAGTAAGGTATATGATACATTGTGTTGTCTTGTTCAGAGCTCTTGCCAGAGCTCTTATAAACGTTGGTTGGTTCCCCTACCGGTTGGTGCAGTAGAAGACATAGACATTCTATAGGAAGTGGCAGCCAACACCTGATGACTGCAGTACGGCAAGGGTGCTTAGATCTACTAGTAGTCAGCATATTAGCTGCTGTATGGTCTATAGGTGTGCTCTGCAACATCGGTTGCTCAACAACAGGCTCTGTATCCACCATATCCCCCGTAACAGAGGCGTCATGCTTGCAATTGTGTGTATCACCAGCAGTGTCCATACCAGCCAAATCCGACTCATCTAGAAGAGAAACAAGACTGTCCTGAGCAGAGATCGGAATATTAAACGTAGGCTTTGACAGATGACGATAGATAGGAAGAGAGGGTAGAGGAGTAGGACCAGAGGAAGGGGAAGAGGTGCCAAATGGAAACACACTCTCATGGTAGCTGCCACGAGATGAGTAAAACACCCGACCAGTGGCAAGGTTATAGAGAACCGCCTTGTGGTCAACAGTACCAAGATA
>JANBQS010000826.1:0-11495 GCA_027577415.1 Coemansia sp. RSA 922
GAAATATTAATTCGAAGCTTGCGCACAAGAGACAAGGTTGACATGTTTTTCATGTATTCTGACAGTTGTTCATAGGCAGTGCCATTAAGTAGATAGGCCCATGGGACATTTATACTGAGTTCTCTGACAAGGTGCTCTGTCTTTTGTGTCACCCAGTAGTAGTCAAACCATTTAGGTCGCCCATTATAGACTACATCTTTGTCCTTGCTTATAGCTAGGCGAAGCTCTCGCCACATGTACTCAAGAACTGTCTGTCTCCACGTGGAGCTTACGGACAATAATCCCTGCAATAAGCTCATGCTACATGTCACAGAGCCAGATGGCTGCCTTGTCTCTTTAGCGAGGTATTGAATAACTAGGCGTACAGAATCAGAGGGAAGTTTTTGGGCTGGCGATACATGGTTAGACATGATAAGAAGTAAATAAAACCTATAAGAAAGATGAAGAGACAGAGAAATAGAAAAAATAATAAGAAAATGAGAGAGAGAGAGAGAGAGAAAAGTGGGCACATCTTATGTTAAAAAAAAGCCAGAGTGCTTTGTCTTTTTTCTTTAAGCAAGCAGCAAGCACAAACTCTTTTGGCTGACCTTTGTGCGCTCTCAAAAGAGACGATTTCTTTTATGCAGTTCAAAAGCTCTCTTTTTAGCCATAAAATAGCGACCAGGTGATATTTTTCGCAGTTTACTTTGCAAAATAAATAAAGAGATAACGTTCAACCTTGTTAATACACATTGCCAGAGTACTCGTGTAGTTAGTATCCACACAAAATAGAAAACCCTACAATGACATGCGTAACATGTTCACAAAAAAAAAATCCAAACAACGACCTACTCACGTGGTACCCAATAACTTTAGAAATCGCACCAAAATTACAAAACCCTTGGGTATATTTAATCCAGAAAACCCCCCAAAACAACATTTAATATTCTTATTTTCTTTCTTTAATGGCGACATACAAGACGCTATCGTCCAGTTTGAACTGGAGTACAGGACTCTCACCATCACCCGGTACGACGACACTGATAGTCGGTGGATTAGGCGCAGAGGGCAGTGTGTTGATTCCACATTTTATCAGCAGTGCATTTGACAACAAACTACCAGTAACGCTAATAAGCTTTACACAAACGTACAGCCACTACGTACACATACTACGCAAAATGGGAGTCAACCTCACCAACCACCAGATCCAATTCGTCAACGCATTATTACCGCTCGATTTATCTAGTCTACCAGCCGCCACACGCCCACATTTCACACTGGGTCCCAAGGAAGAATGGTCAGAGTTCTTCGTGTGGCTCGAGAACCAGCCGCCTAGCGTTGTCATTATAGATGGATTGTGTTCGTTGTTGGATCAGGGTCATGATTTGGATACCGCGTTGTGGTTCTTTACGGCGTGTCAGAGAATCATAGAGTCTCATGGCGTAACAGGCGCCAGACTTGTAGTCAATATGTTTGTTGACGACGAATGTACCGAGCCCCTTGCTCATGCCGTGGTACGTAGATCGCATTATGTACTGAGCTTTGAGGCACTGGCATCAGGATCATCCAGCGACGTCTCAGGCCAGCTCACTGCAGTCGCGGGACACCTGCACTGCCAACTACCAGCAAGCAAAACATTCAAGCCTACGGTTTTGCACTACAAGGTGTCAGACGCCACTGTTCTTTTCTTTTCGCCTGGCCAGTCCCGCATTGTTCTTTAAAGGAAAAAAAGAGGATTGATAATATACTGATAATGATGACTATGAGGAAAAAAAAAAGTGATTATGTGACAAATGTGATAGAGTAGCAAAAAGAGAAGAAGAATCTTGCAGAGGTTGTCAGCAAGACACTTTGACAGAGTGAGAACTGGCATAGGCCATGGTGAAGGATGATTCCAGAACAATCTGCGACAAGATATACTCTGCCACCATCTCAAACATTGCCAGCACATGGGGAGCAGGATATAGAGGCGAGGCAACGGGGCTTGGGTTTTGAGTGCCACCACCAACGTTCAACAGAGCCTCAAGGGCGCGGCGGCTCTGGGTCTCAGCAACCAAGCTCTCCAGGCGCTCAGCGTGCTCGGCGGGGACAGTAGCAGTGTTGACGGCGATAAAGCCCGACCGGCCATCCTTTGCGGCCCAGTTGCCATCCTTTTTGGGGCCGGCCTGACCAACATCCTTGTGTGGGTTGAAGCGCGCTGCAGGAGCTGCAGACGCCACAGTAGGCACAGCCTTGGTACCGGCGGCAGGCAGCTGAGGCTGGTGGGGAACCTTAGGCTGGACGGCAGAGGGCGGTTGCACTTGCTGCTGAGGGATAGGCCGCGCAATGGGCACAGGCACAGACAGCGGCTGCTGCTGCCGCTGAGGGACAGGCCGTGAAGGTACAGGCGGCTGCTGCTGCGGCTTCTTTGGCTGCTGCTGCTGCGGGACGGGGCGTGTAGGCGCAGGTGTCGCCTGGCCAACTCTCACACTAGCAGCGGTGACCGCAGTCGCAGATGAAGATGCAGGCGGCACAGCAGTGGCGCCCAAGCGAAGGCGCAGCCTTTTAATCTCCTCGCGCATTATCGCGTTGTCCTTTCGGACCGCAGCGAGCTCAGTCCGCAGACCGTCGATCTCCTCCTGGTGCGTGAGGGAGTCGGATAAGAGGCTCGTCAGCTGCTCTACAAAAGAGAAAGAACAACCCATCAGTAAAAACAATAAACAAAAAAAGGCATCGGATAGAACAAGTGCAGAGCAGATTACTTGGAGTGCGCCACTTACCCTTGCGACGCACGCGGAATTTGCGAGCAGAGATTTTGTTGCGCAGCTGGCGGCGCTGCATGGGCGGCAGGCTCTTGGGGTCAATGTCCTCGTCGTCCACGCCAGGCGACGCCGGTCCCGAAGCCGCTGGCGATGCAGGATCCGCAGCAGCAGAAGGAACAGCACCCGTCGCTGGCTTTTTAGCAGCGGGCCCCCCAGAGACGCCAGCCGCGCGCTTTCCGGCCGCGGCAGTACCCGGTGCCTGACCCGTCGGCTTGCGCTTCGCCGCAGGAGCTGCCTTTGGACGGGCAGCAGGCGCAACAATCACAGTGGGCGTAATAGTCTCAGTGGGCGCAATAGTCGCAATGGGTGGAGGCGAGTCCACAAGCATGGCGTTGTCGCCACCCAGGCCAATGGCGGTAAAAGCAGCTGGCGGCATCGCTTCCAGCGTAGAGAGAAGTGCGGCGGTAAGCAAAGCGTTCTGGTCAGCATCGCCCGCTGCCATAAACGCCCCTTCATCTCCAGTCACACCAAGGCTAAGTTCACTTGGGTCAATAGTGCCCGCATCAGAAGAAGGCGGCGCAGCGCTCATAATGAGCTGCATAAAAAGCTCGTTTTCCACCCCAATATCACCACTGTCGGCGGTGTCAGTAGCGAGGGTGTCGACCAGCGACTGGTTAATAAACGACTCAAAGGTCTGGTCCATTTTTTTTTGGCTTTTTTTTTGGAATATAAAATTCAAAAAGGAAAAAAGTGAAGAGAAAAAGGAGGAGGGGTATGTGAAGGATAGGGAGCAGAGCAGTCCACACAGATAACTAGGTGGGTTCAAGGAACTGTATAAACGAAAAGAAAGTGGAAAAATTATAGAGATTCAGGCTAGGTTTAAAAGTGTTGGAAAGTAAAGGAACCTCAAAGAAGAAAACCGAAAGACGAGAGGTGTGGGCGATGATGACTAAAAGAGGCCAAGCCATTTTTTTTCCCGCGTAGAAAGCACAGGATTGACACCAGCGGCTGCGGGAGTGCTTCTCGCCGGTGATCCTGTCCAATCCAAAATTTGATCAACAATGTGGTAATCTTTGGCGCGTTAAACTAAACGCCTGGAGCTTTCTTCATTTTTTGAGGTTTCCAATTTATCCTATATTTTTTTTTTGTCATCCTCTTACATTGAAAGCCTTGGGTTTTTTATTTTGTAAATGGCTACGCTCGAGCCTCGTGTAATCGAGGTGCCCATTGACAACTCCAACGATGTACTTGAAATCGATTGCTCGCAGCTGCCCGAGCACGCAGCCGAGATATGCGATATTCTCGAGAACGAAGGCAGCGCCCTACGGTTCTACCAGCTGTTTGCACTCGAGTATTACAAGCAAGGTCATGTCGAGGAGGCGGTAGTAGCGTTGAAGCGCGGAATGGCCAACGCAAAGGCCAATGACCAGACGGCCAAAGTCCCCCTACTGAATCTGCTAGCCAGCATATACGTGCAAAAGGCAAAGTCAGCGACAGTCACAGCCGCACCAAGCGACCGCGACATCATGCTGAAAATGGCTACAGCGCTGCTGACTGAGGCTGAGCGCATCGACCGCACAGAGCCCAACACGCATTTGGTTGGCGGTATGCTAGATTTGGCCAAGCGGCTGCCCGATGCTGCGCTGCAGCACTTTGACGCGGCGCTAAAGACGGCCCCTCGCAGTGCAGCTGCGCTTTTGGGCAAGGCGCGCGTGCTCTTCGGCAAGCACCGGTACCAGCATGCGCTGGAAGTGTACCAGCAAGTGCTTGTGCTGCGGCCCACTGGCAGGCCCGATCCGCGTATCGGAGTTGGCCTATGTCTGCACAAGCTTGGCCACGCGGCTGATGCGCGGCGGGCGCTGGCGCGTGCAGCTGAGGTGGATCCTACGGCAGCCGCCCCGCACATCCTCCTGGCCACAATGGACCTCAACGACGTCAAGCGCATGCTGGACCCGCGTATCGCCGAGGCTCCCATCACCGAAGCCACAACACAGAGCGTGGGCGAGGTTTTGCACTCCGCCATGGCTCATCTCCACCGCGCCTTTGAGCGCCAGCCAGACTGCGCCGCCACGCTTATCCGCCTGGCCGACCGCATGTTCTTCCAGTCCAACTACGACGCTGCCCGCGGACTCGCCGAGCGTGCGCTAAAGTCTGCCGACACTATGGCCATCCAAGCCGAAGCCCATTACCAGATCGCCCGCGCCTACCACGCGGCTAAGCGTTTTGACTTGGCCTACGACGCCTACCAAAAGTGCCTGGCTATCAACGATAAGCATAGTTTGGCGCGCTACGGGTTGGGCCAGATGCAGCTCCACCGCACCGACATGTCGAGCGCCGAGGCCACTTTCCAGCGCGTCCTTGACCACCATCCGAAATGCGTCGAGGTCCTACGCGCTCTCGGCTACTTGCACGCGCGCTTGCCAAACACCAAGGCAAAGGCCCTCGAGTACTACGAGCGGGAGATGCAAGTCCTAGCCGACGAGGCCACTGAGCACGCCAAGCGCCATAGTCAGCCGACAGACGATATTACTGGGTGGTTCGGTGACGCTAATTTGTTCCTTGAGGCTGGGTCGCTCTACGAGGCGTCGAATGCCAAAAAGGCTCGCAAGGCCTATTCGATGGCCGCCGATATTCTGCAGCGCCCGTCAGCGACCACAGACAGTGTTGGTGATGCCATTCCCGAGCTATGGAACAACTTGGGCGCTTTGAGTCAGCTTACTGGCGACGACGACGCGGCTATCTTTTCCGAGTATAACCAGGCCGCACGCAAGTGCACGAGTGCCTTGGCTGATGCCCGCTTGCGCTTGACTGACATGCGAAAGGGCGCCGCGCCGGCTGCTGCCGCGTCAAAGGCCGCCAGCGAGGTTCAGCGGCTGGAGAACACGCTGGCAACCATAACCTACAACGTGGCACGCTTCTACGAGCACTGCGGGTTCTGGGACAAGGCCGAGGCCCTGTACACTAGTCTGCTTGCCGATATACCGACCTACATTGACGCCAGACTGCGTCTAGCTCACATTGCCTTTTTCTTCCGTGGCAACGCCGAAGAGGCCCTGGAGCACATTAGCAAGGCCGTTGGGATCGATTCTAAGCGGTCCACAGCATGGCTGATGCGCGGCAACATTGAGCTGCATCGCAAGAGCGTGCAGGACGCCCGTCGCGCCTTTGAACATGTACTCAAAGATATCGCCAAGCACGATATCTACGCCCTATGCTCGCTCGGTAATTACTACTTGGCTGCTGGTAAATCCGACCACAGCCGGGCTGCCAGTGAGGCTAACCCCGCGTCGGCGTCTGCGAAGAAGCTCAGGGATATGTCGACACAGAATTATAAGCGCGCGCTCGAGTTCTTTGACAAGTGTTTGCTGTTGGACGAACGGTGTGCAGCAGCAGCTCATGGCACGGCTATTGCCATGGCTGAGCGTGGACATGCCAACGATGCGCGCCAGGTTTTCCAAGATGTCCGCGATGCCGCTACCGCCGGTCTTGGCCCACTGACGCTGTGTACTCCGGCTAGCGAGCTAGTATTTAAGATTGCCAAGCACCAGCAAGCCCAGTCGACAGCATTGGATGGGACTGCGCCGCCGATGCTGGCAGAGTCGTCTGTAGGCTGCGACGTGCTTTTGTGGTCGGGTATTAACGTCGCTCATTCGTATATCGAGGTTGGTAACTACCGCCAAGCCGTGCTGGCCTATGAGGCCTCGCTCCGTCGCCTACAGGAGGCTACTAAGGCCATGGAGACCGCCGACATGAGTCCTGCTGCTTCCAGCCAGTTTGTCGTCTCTGCGCTAGAGGCCAAGTGCGGGGCCGAGACTGAGGATTCCAATAGTGTTAAGCCGCCAACTGCCACTCGTCTTACTGCTGCCGAGCGAGCTGAGCGTAAGCGCGTTGAGCGTGACTTGCGCTTGTACCTGATCCGCGCCTTGTATATCCAGGCCAAGGCTACGAAAGATATCGAGATCATGCGGGCCGCTCTAGATCATGCGCGTAGCTTGTGCGCTGATGAAAACATCAACTTGCCAGAGTCCGCCCTAAAGCCCGACACTAGTGCTGCGGATAGTGACGCGGCCATAGAGACTGCTGCCGATGGAGGTGACGAGCCAAAGGATGCTGACAGTGATATCGAGATGGCCGATGAGGTCGCTGAACCAGTCGCTGAACCCGTTGTCGCCGAGACTACTGCCTTGAACGGATCTGAGAAAAAGCCATTGCCGGTACGTCTGTCGCCCGAAGACTGCCTTGTCTTGTACGACCTGGCACTTGTCGAGCAGTCCGTTGCACAGCTCGTCAGCGAACAACCAGAGTCACAGCGCACGCTCCAGGATCTTACTGCGGCGGCTACCTATATTGCACACAGCACGGCGGCTTTCACGTTTTTGGCTAGCTGGGGCAAGATCATGCAGAAGAAACGCCAAAAGCTACTCTTCAGCGCAAGACTTGCCACCGAACGTGCTAACTACAGCAGGGCGCTAGTAGCCAAGCTTACTCGCAAGCAGCAAGAACAAGAGGCGTTTGAACGTCAGCGCCAAGAGCACGTTGAGCAGTGGCGTAAGCAGCAAGAAGAAGACGAGAAGAAGAAGCGCG
The DNA here is from genome assembly GCA_027577415.1 of Coemansia sp. RSA 922. Taxonomy (NCBI): domain Eukaryota; kingdom Fungi; phylum Kickxellomycota; class Kickxellomycetes; order Kickxellales; family Kickxellaceae; genus Coemansia; species Coemansia sp. RSA 922. The sequence goes on from JANBQS010000826.1 coordinate 7,305, forward strand.
ATGAAGCCGAGGCCGCCATTAAAGCACAGCAAGAGGCGGAGAAGAAGATGTTGCGTGATGCTGAGGAGCGTAATGCCATTTTGCGCGAGCAAATGGCCGCCTCCTCCAAGCAAGATGACGCTGATATGCCTTCTGGTCGGTCGAAAAAGTCAAAGGCCCGTGCTGCGCCCGATGGATTTATCTCTGACAACGACGATTTGGCTGCTAGCGACGATGGAGCTGGTTCTGACTCGGCTGCTGGTACGGCGCGTCATCAGAAGAGTAAAAAGGCGAAGCAACTGACTCGGAAACCTGCTGGAGAACCTAGAAACCGTGTGCGCGCAAAGCCTTCGGGTGGCCATACCGAAGATGATCCAGAAGGGTCTACGCCTCCTCCACGGAAGCGTCGCAACGTTGCCGATGAGGAAGAGGTTGCAGCCCATACAGAATCTAGCAAGTACAAGTCCAAGGCGATTATAACCGACTCTGACGACGACGACTCTGCCTAGAATAGCTGAATTTTTTATTACTATTTCATTAATGAAGCTAGTGCGCGGTTTACAACAACAAAAAAAGTTGCTTGTATGTGTCCTATATATCCGATCCTTTTTTTAGAGTTGACAATAGTTCTGCAAATAACGCTATTTGGACAATAGTGTCTCCGTATGCAACACTGTCTCACCTTTAATAAATATCAACCAATTGCGCAAATAGACCTATGCAACAAGATATCCTTCATCACAATTCAGATAAGTCTAGTGAGCACAGGTATAAAGGCGCTTATAAAAGTGGCCATTTGTGTCAAAATTCGATACTCTCACATCCACTATTTTTTAACAACTGTACTAAATTTTTTTTATGAAGCTACTCTCCCAAATGAGCGCATATACGAACACAAATTGTTACTATGCCCATTGTCAGGAGTGTAGAATGTCCTTCCACAATTATGACGCTTATTTGAAACACCCATGTGCCAAGAAAGCTCTCAAGTAGATATCTCAACATCTAGCTATTGAGATGTCCTTAAAAATAAAGAAGCACTACATCCAAAAATAAAGAACAGTAAACTCAGTTGGCCGGCTTCGATTAAATTGGGGATACCAAGCCACAGACAAACCTTTCTCAACTTGTCACTAGTTTTTGAAAATCATTTTCACTTCCCATTCCAAGGCCCCAACACGGGTCATTGTGGCAGAAGATGGTCCCTCACCCCCAAACGCAAGCCACTAGAAGATTGGATTGTGGTGGGGGCTGAACCAACCACTAGGGGGTAACATATGTTCATTCATGCCAGTGTGAACGGAATTTTCAGTCGGCAGATTTACCACGTGGGCTGTAGGATCTGGTGGCGCACATCATTGCGATGTTCCGAAATGAGCGTAACAAGCTGTACACACCTTTTATGACCATTTTTATATTCAGGTAGCTCCAGCGAACCCAGGTATAAAAGCACTCACTATGGTGACCATGATATTTTCACACATCCATTCATTCATTTTTTTCTAACCTAATACCTGAAGCAAGCTACTTTTTCTTTTTCTAAATAATGAGCGAATTTATCAGCCATGTTTCCCAGTATGTCAAGTGCCAAAAGTGCGGTCGTAAATTCAACAATTTGACATCTTACTATGAGCACTCTTGCGCCAAGAAGACTCCTCGTTGTCGGAGCACCTAGTTATTGAGATTTTTTTCTTTTCAAAAATATAAAATATATGTTCTTGATCTGACAAATAACTAATCAATGCACCAAGGTGCAGTTTACTCAGCCACGCAAGTAAAGCGACTGGCGTCACAAAAAAAAGAGCGAGGGAGGAGGCGCCACACGTGCATCTCTTTCTTTCCCAACTTGGCACTACTTGCTCCCTTTTTTTTTATACTATTAAGGATGATTTTTGTTTCTCCATATCCCAGTATTGCCGAGCCCCCAACACAGGACTTGGCATCATTTATTTTTGACCATGCCGATGAGCACTCGGCGTTTGGAGCTAACCCCAGTTTGCCCGCTTTAACAGACCATGTCACAATGCAAAGCTTTATGGATGTGCAGCGCATGGCCGATCGATTTGCCTCGGGACTAGTCAACAACCTGGGCCTTCAGCGAGGAGACATGGTTGCCCTGCTGATCCCAAATACTGTTTACTACCCAGCTATCGTTTTAGGCGCACTCATGGCTGGCTTGGTGTGTGTGACGGCCAATCCAGCTTACACCGTTGGCGAGATTGCCCATGTGCTGAACTTGTCCGAGGCCAAAGCTGTAATCGCCACTAAAGAAAACCTGTCTACCGTGCTCAAGACAATACAAACCAGTAACAGTTACATAATGCGCCACCGTATCCTGACAATTGACGGGCGTGAGAACACAGTGCACGGGGGTTTGAGCGACAAGCCCTACAATCGCGTTCGTTTGATTACAGAAGAGCAGGCCCGCGATACGCCAGCGTTTTTGTTGCTTAGTTCGGGGACTACGGGGCTGCCAAAGGGCGTATTGCTCTCACACGCCAACATCGTTAGTAACATTATGCAGAACATAATTGTAGAGGCCCACGACCCGCATATCGCCGCAGCCGAGAGCAAGGTCCCACAGCAGGCGTGTATGGCGTGTACCCCTTACTTTCACTCCTACGGGCTCGTGGTCGTTATGCTCCTGTCGATCGTCAAGGGACGCCACCAGATTATCATGTCTAAATTCGATCTAGAGCAATTCTGCATACTGACTAAGCGGTATCAAATAGCAGTTGCGCACATTGTGCCACCAGTTGTGATACAGTTGGCAAAGAACCCCATTGTGGACAAGTACGATTTGACTTCTCTTTCATATGTATGTAGTGGTGGGGCGCCGCTCACCCGCGAGACGCAGACAATATTCCGCGAGAAGCATGGTGTGTGCATTTTGCAAGCATACGGACTTAGCGAGACTTCGCCAGTGTCACATAGAGCACAGGCAAAGGGGGCGCCTGACGGCTCAGTTGGATATTTGCTGCCATCAATGGAATGTATGATTATTGGCGATAGCGGCGAGCGACTCGGCACTAATGAGTTGGGCGAGTTGTGTATGCGTGGTCCTAATATAATGATGGGCTACTTTAAGAACGCCCAGGCTACCGCCCAGACTATTGACAAGGATGGGTTCTTGCACACAGGCGATATTGGTCAGGTAGATGATAACGGGTTTTACTTTATCGAGGATCGCAAAAAGGAGCTAATAAAATATAAGGGCTTTCAGGTAGCGCCTGCCGAGCTCGAAGGGCTGTTGATGAACCACCCAGCGGTACTTGATGCCGCTGTGATCCAAGTCTTTGACAAGGCTCAGGAAACCGAGATCCCAAAGGCATTTGTCGTCGTTCGACCAAGCATTACTAGCGAGAGAATAGCGGAGGATATCAAAGCGTGGGTTAAAGAGCGGGTGGCTAATTACAAGGCATTGCGCGGCGGCATAGAGCTAATTGATTCGATTCCCAAATCAGCTTCGGGCAAGATCTTGCGTCGCGTACTCCGCGACATTGAGGCCCGGAGGCTACAAACTGCCAAACTCTAATAACAAGGTATTCAAAAATATATTGTAGTTGACTATTTGACAACATGTAAAAAATGGTCTAGAAAAGGTGCATGATAATGGCAGACCAGCGGAGTAGCCATATTGAGGCGATTCCACGACTACTGACTAGCAGTTCTGGAAGAGCACTTGCTTAGGAGCAGGTGTTGGTGCTCTCTTGGCAAGAAGTGCCTTCGGGACAATTAGAGAGGATTGTCCATCTTGAGTGATTGCAGACCATTAACCCACTACTGCCAGTACACGCAATCTGGCCATCAGCGCCGGGACATGGCATAATAAATTTAAATACCCAGAGAGGGAAATCCTCGGAAACCGGTGCGGCAAGAACAACAGACATGTGCTGCATACCGACTAGCATGGCAGCAATTGAGACAATAGTACTCTTACTAATATTCATTAGATTCGTTAATTAGTGCAAGTAGAAACAAAATAATAAACGATAGAGGCAAGGTGTATCCTTCACAACAGAAAAGACAGAAAAATAAAATGGAAAAGTAAAGGCAAGCTTGAGATATGTAGCAATTGGATTTAACCTAAGTGTTGATGTAGCAATTAGTAAACGAGTATGGTTAATAGCGAAACTGGTATCTTACTTCTCCATCGTGTGGAGGAGCAGACCTTTTATACTGGCCAACTCAGCAGTCGCTGTGGTCAACTTG
>JANBQS010000827.1:0-11481 GCA_027577415.1 Coemansia sp. RSA 922
GCTGCCGAGTCAGTGGCACGACACATGGCGCATATCTTTGACTTTGGCAAGGATGCGCGACAGCTCCTAAATTTATTTGTAGCGGCAGCCAGCCAGCTGTCAGCGCAAAACCAACTACTGCAGCTGGCGTGCGTGGAGTCGAGTATTGCTCAAGACGTGGCATCCGCCAAAATGCAAGTCTTGAGCAGCGTATCTCTGTTGGAGCTCTGCCTTATTATCTCTATGAAGAGTTTGGTACAGGGCGGGAGTAGCAAGTACAACTTTGAGATGGTGTACAACGAGTACAAAACCTTCATGTCCCGCCATCTTTTGGTCGCATCTGCCGGAGGTGCTATGAAAGTATATAAGAAGCCGGTTGCGCTAAAGGCCTTTGAAACATTGGTCGAGTTGGAAATCGTGCGCCCAGTAGCTGTGTCTATGGCTGCTGACGGCGGTGGATCGTATGGTCGTAATGACTTGCTGGCGGGGTCTGCGCAGTCTGCTAGGGCGCCAAAAGAATATCGTATGGTGCAATTGATGCTAGAGCCTGGGCAAGTCGTAGAGCTAGTGCTGGATCGCGTGGATGTTCCAGCTGTCATTCGACGCTGGGCGCAACAGTAGCCACTTTTGACTCTTCCTGTCAAGTCGTCAGAGCACCTTTTTTAAAGCCTACTGCCAAATTGTCTCAAACTTTAAGTTATTTGTTCCAAGTCCGATTTCTTTAAAGTTGATTCAGACTATACTGCAGTAACAAAATGTCCAGTGACAATCCAGGTCAAACAGTGCTCAGACGAGACGAGTGAGTAACTGAGACTGCAGTGATGATTTCAGTAGACAAAAATATGTCGGAGATATAGAGAGTGTATTCGACAGAGCACCAAATATCCAAATGAGGGGAGGGCGTGGGCGTGGGTATTTAACGAGTACCAAGGTATGATGTGGTGGCCATGGCCACAACCCCCTCGTAACTCCGTGTACATCTTCTAAAACTCTATTTTCTGTCATATTTCCCACGACCTGATATGTGGTATACCGCTGGAAAAGCACTTATAGCGGCGCTCTTATGCGTGGGCAGCAGCGTCAATGGACTACCCATTCCACAGTATGGACCGCAAGGGATGGGCGGCGGCGGATTTGGTTACCCGATGAATGGGCCGATGAACGGACCAATGATGAACGGCAATGGCAATGGCGGTGGCTACGGGCCATATGGAATGGGTGACTCGTACGGACCGATGAACATGGGCAACAACTACGGTGGCGGTAGTAGGTATAACAACATGCGGATGCGCGGACAACGCTACCAAGCACACGCCAGTCCCGACATGTGGCCAATCCCCAAGAACCCGTACAAGGCAGCTCGGTGGAATCGAGGAAATGCCAACGGATTCTACGACAACAGCGGTAATGGCGGACCAATGATGAATGGCAATGGTCCGATGATGAATGGTAATGGTCCATATAACGGCTTCCGTGGTCCCGCACACAACCGCGCCCCGATCGAAGATAGCGACAGTGACGACGACAGCGAGAAGGCCAATGATGGAGATACAAAAGTAGCAGGCGTCAACAGAGTATCCGCCGACTCTGCAGCCAGCTCATCAACGTCGGTCAATGAGAACGCGGGGATGACAGACTCAAATACCAGCATCAATTTGGCGGCGATGAGCGACAAAATCATCAATATCGGCGCATTCGACGGAGCAGCTATGAAGGCAACATCAACATCGAGCGCCGCAATGGCCACCAACACGGCATCAGCAAGCCTGGACAAAAAGAAAGCGGATCCTGTCGGACGTCAGACCGTCACCCGCAGTCTTGGTTCAGTAAAACCCACCCAGGTAGTTAGGAACGCCGTCAAACCAACACCACATACGCCAACTGCAACGAAAACGCCCGCGCATGCTGCTGGAAGCAAGCCATCAGTACACGGCGCAACAAGAGCAGCAGTAATAGCAACAGCAACACCGGCCTCTAGTGCATCGACTGCCGTACACGCTAAACAGGCCAGCCATAGCAAGACCGGCGTGGCTGTAGAAACGAAGCACGAGCCATCAATGAAGAAGATCCGCGGGTTGTAGTTTAAAAGTCGTCTCCAAGTTCTCTGTCGTAGTAATATCATAGTTTTATTATAATAAATATTTTATGTCAAAAGAGTGCACGCATCCGCTTGGACGACGGCGGCGGCGGCGTGGCATCAAGCTCCTCATCGCTCGAATAGTCTGTATTGGCAGCAGGCATGTCGCCTTGGGGACGCTGTACGGCAGTAGTTGGAAATGGCAGAGTGGTCTGGACCATCCCTGGCGGTGCGTTTCTCTGCTCTTCGGCGGCAGCATGCTCGTCAGACAACTGAGAGTCGGTAAGGCCAGGTGGAGCGTACGGACGGGGCATGTCGAGCAAGCGGTAGGCGCGAGCAGTGGGTACACGCAATTCTGGAACAGGCTGGCTTGCAGGCCCACCCAGCGAGTTTGGGAGGCTGTCGGCAATAGAGTCGGCGGTAGCAGTGTTTGCGCGGCGAGCCGAGGCTGGAGTAGCGAGCAGCGAGTCAGAGCGGTTGCCAGGCGACCATTGAGCAAAGCTGGATCGCGAGTGTGCATACGACGAGGCGTCGGGCGATGGAGCAGAGCCTGGTTCAATGGTGTCTGGAGCAGCCGGGATCCGAGTGGGTGCACGAGTGGCAGGTGTTACATTGTTGATGCTGCTGCTGTTGCTGCTAGGAGTGGGTGTGGCATCGTCAGAAATAGTGGCCAAGACAAACTCGGCCGTTGGCGGTGCTTGGCGGTGGTCGCGGGCGTCAGGGTTTGGTGGCGCGGCGACTTCGAGCAACAGGGGCCACCCGGGTCGGTCAAAGAAGGCGGATAGTGGGGCAGCCATACGCTCAGCGTATCTTAGCACAGCGCGGAACTCGCGCAGAGCCAGTGCTATCTCAACAGGGTGAGGTACATGGTACATGTCAAAGTCGGCTGTGTCGACGCTGAGTTCAGTGTGCAAAGAACGCGTAGCATCAGGTTGAGCGACGTTCCCAGCAGTCCAGCTACGCACGCGCACAGAGGAAGAATTCATTAGCATCGTCATTTCCTCGGACCCACGCGCAAAGTGTGACACCCACGATGAAACGTGTGCAGCCGCCACACGCCACCGGCCCTTGCAGTCGCGGCGGTCGTAAGTCGAGTGGAAGGTCTCGCACGCCTCGTAGAACAGCCGGTGTGTGCGACACACACGCTGCTTATAAGCAAGTCTCACAACCAGCCGACACTCGCCCTGAGTAGCGCTGCTGTTGATGTGCACTGGCTCGGTTGCTTCTTCGATGCTCAGTATGCACCGCTCGACTGCTTGAGTACGAGACCGGAAAATACCCACTAGTTGCTTCGCTTGTACACGACACCGGAACACAGCGTTGTCCGATTCTCCAGAGTCGTAGGCATCAAAGAACTCTGCTGGAAATACAATTCTGGCATACGCTGACTGCGCAGCATTCTTGCCTATCAGCTCAAGGTGGTCGGTGCGTGCTTCAATCCAAATGTCCTCGCCTATGCTTCCGAGGCACTGCAGTGCGCGGTAGAATGTCTTGAGCGACGCAGCGGGTACTTCGGCTTCCATAGCAGTATCAGAGTAAAAAAAAAGATAAATAACTGTATTAAATGGAAGAAGCGGGACAAAGTGGAAGCAAGAGTGCATACACGACAACCATGCGCAGCACGATCACTTATTCTTTTTTGGCTGCGCACGGTCTTGAGGTAATCACGCACATGATCGCAAATTACCATTACTAGTAGGGACGGAACTGGCGGGCTTGACGCATGCGTGCAATCTTCTCTTTATCTTCTTCAAACTTGCGACGCAAATCAACAAGCTGGTCGCGCTTGCGCTCGCGAGCCTGGAAGCGATACAGGTTGGCATACGTCGTGGGCTCCTTGCGCGCTGCGCCAGCCTCGCGTGCCTCGTCGGTGGACATGGCGGTGACTGACGCTGTGCCGTCAGTGTTTTTGCCACCTCGCGCCCTCCGCACGACTGGGATAAACCCATCAGCGTCAGCAACGTTTTGCTGCTGCTCCAGCATGCGCTCGCGCTCGTATTGCGCCTCTTCAAACCGCGCCATAAATGCATCAACATCTGCGCGCACAGCGTCCACTGCCGGCCGAGCTGCTCCGTAGTCCAACACATGTCTCGCCAGGCCATGACTGCTATCTATGGCCCACTCACGCACGCCAGCCTTCATCCCCAGCACAGCGCCCAGCTCTACATCTTCCAAAAGGACTACATGTGCGCTGCCGCCCGAGGAGAGCAGCGGCGCTACTTGTTGAGCTTTTGCCACTTCTGTCGTAGCCGCTGCCTTTGCCTTGCCCTTACCGACTTTGGTGTTACTGGAGATCTCGCTGGTTGCCTGTGCTGCCGCTGCTGCCACCTTCACAGCATCCTGTCCGACCGCCGAATGGAATACCACGCGTGCCACTCGTGCAACACCCTGGAACAGCCGCCGTAGATCGCGCTCTGTAGCGTCTGCTGGAACGTTGCTTATGTATATCGTCCGGCTGCTCGGCAAGAGCGGATCTTCGCGCTTGCTGGTGTGCTGCTTGAAATACAGGTAGTGAGTGCCTGTCCCGCCCGCAATTTGCACTGGCAGTACCTTGTAACCGCTCAGCTCATCCAGTCCGCTGTTGCTCTTCTTTGTCTTTTTGCCAACAACCATTTCCTCCAAGCAAAAGTATATATATGTAAAAAAAAGTTGAAGAGTGGACAGCCAAGGTACAAATTTGCCTAAACGACATGTGCAAGGAAGAGAAATAATTTCTCGATTGATCTAGTGATCGATTGATCGTTGCTAATGCGGGCCATGCTCGTGTACCCAGGTCTCTGTTGTTCTGGCCACATGTCCCGCGGGCAAATAAATGGACCCTGCCGCTGAACCCTCCCAGTCAGCGCGAGCTTGACATACCCCCAGCCGCTCCTTTTGTCCATTTGTGTGTCGGAAATGCCCCGTGTTGTACGTACATGAGCAAAATCCGATGGCGAAATCTCATGTAACGTGGGGCGAGCCCAGGTCTCCCCACTGGGAGGCACATGCGGGGGTTACACCGTTATTCCACGCGACCTCAACGCATTTCCCCGTCTGCTGAAGTATCAACCAGCCAATTCCATGATTGTTGCTGCTGCCTTTGTTGTTGTCACGAATGTTGTTGTCACCTTGGGGCTGCACAAGAGCCTACACACGACCAAGTATATGGAATCGCGAAAATCGCAACCATACCAATGGCTGCTATGTGCTCAACCTCGTCCAGCCTTTCAGGTCTTTGATAGGATTATCCTCATGTCAATCGCAGTGCGGAAACAAATACGGAAATTGAAATGCCCTTTTGTTTTCAGCTGCGTTGTCGGTTCTAGCTAAAGTCCCTACTATTGGCCTATCAGCTTACCCAGCTGCTGGGTAGCCCCTTCCTAATCAAGGGCGATATAATAAAATTTTTCCTCTAGCCCCGTCGGCGACACCATCCCTGTTTGTGTCTTTGCTAGCCGCTCAATGAGGCTGGCTCTGCCTTCCATTGTCGTTTATGCGCCCTCCTTCCGGCACTCTCTTTGTGCCTCAACGAAGCGATTCACCCCTTCCGCCCCACCACGACTTGCCATTCTCTCTGACCAATGCTGTGCCAGCCCGCTGGCTCATTCTCTGTGCACATATGTACGCCTCGAGCTGCCAGGCTCTATATAAGCCTCTTTCCCGGACGGTCCATCCTCCATGCTGCTATGTGACTTATCTATTTTTTTTCTTTTGTAGTATGCACCCTCGCCAAAATTATCTACATTAAAAATCACTCACGTAAATATCTCCATTGTTTGTTACTGATGAACCACTGTTTTGTTGTGACCTGATTTGCTCGCGGACCACAAACAGTGCCCCCTTCTATGACAGGGAAAGGTACTCATGCCATTCACTGTCCGTTGAGCCGTGCTACTGCGATCATCGTGGTCATACCTACCAATGAATCTGCCATCGCTGCTTCACACTCCCTTCTCACACAGTTCGCCCAGGCCACACTCATGCACACAAAACCTGTTTGCCGAGCGTAATCCTTGAGTGTTGCCTTGATGGTGAATTTTTTTGTTTTCAGTATCCTCTTACCAAACTGCTGTTTCCACGCCCCTTTTCCCCTTCCCGTTCCACTTTCTTAATCATATCACTATAATATCGCATCTCTTTATCCCTTTTATCCTTTTTTGTCGTATATTATTTGTATTTTCCAATGTCGAAAACTTCTCGCTAGACTTACTCCGCCGCCCTTGCGCAACAGAGCACAGCCAGCATTGTCGCCGTCGCCTTTTGCTGATAACAAAATTAAAACAATATGTCTATCTATCAGAATTTACAGTCTCTGCGCACAACAGAGCACAGCCTCTCGTTCATACCCACTGCGACTCGCGTTTTCGGTTTTGTGCTGAAGCGGGTTGTATTACGAAAAAGCACTCACTCAACCTACTTTATCCATCTCTTCTCACAACAACTCCGCCAAAAGGGTTGATTATATGTAGACCGCTCACACAACAATATCGCAGCAGTCTACTTTGTCGAAAGTGTCGTCGAAACCCGAGCGTATTCAAACAAAGTCAGCGCACACCGTTCTTACTGTTATTAACAGCAAGCTCTCGTTTTTTAACTAGCCTGTATCTTACCTATGGCTCCAGGCTGGCCAAGCCGCCAACGTCGCCCTAGCAGTAGTTCCAACCACGATTCATCTAACGGATCTCAAGACGCTGGTCTAAGACGCCGGTCGTCTGAGCCAATTTTGACAGATTTCCGAGGGCTTCCCGAGCACCTATATCAAGCATACGAGCGTCTGCCCGACTTTTCTATCGCTCCAGACTACCCGTTGTTAGTGGATGCTAAAAGCGGCCACAAACTTACGTATGCCCAGTTTCAGTCGCTAGCATCTGTGCTAGCTACCAGTATGATTCATCGGCTTGCCATTCGTGCCGGTAACACAGTGGCCATATACTCAACGCCCAACATCGACACACCAGTAGTGAGCGCGGCTGCATGGCTTATTGGCGCCAGCGTGGTTGCTATACCGCCAGAAACCAGCGCAGAAGAGCTCGAGTTACTCATCACGCGGTTTCACGCTCTGCGCGCATTATTTGTGACCCAAGCACAGCTGCCCACCGTTGTGCAAGTATTTTCGCCTCGTCAGCCCTTTCGGTATCAGTACCCAATTGTCGTGGTCGTCGATGCGACTGTACAGGTGCCAACACCACCCGTAAACGTCACCCTACAGGATCTCTATACTGCCCGACCTAGCGAGTTGCCATACGAGCGAAACCCCTTAACTCGAGATGAAGCCCAAGACCATATCGCGGTAGTTTACAGCGTCTTCACTCGTGATGAATATGGCCAAATCGTAGTTGATACGGTTGATATGAGCCACGACACTATCATCAACCACTACAACGACACTATCCAGAGACATGCGCCCTCGAATCTACTGCAGCGCAGGCCCCATCCTCTCGCCTACTCTGTCCTGCGTCTTCACCACGCGTATTCTCTACACCGAATAATATTCGACATATTCCGCCGTGGTGGTAACTATGTCGTCGCCAGCGCGTTCGATCCCGCAGAATTTGTGGCCGTGGTCCATCGCTATCAGCTGGCGGATGCTGAGATGACTTCTGCCAATCTCCAGCTCTTAATCGAGTATCTGAGCGCTCCCGATCCGACTCGAAACCAACCCCCACGCGCTGGTTCTAGACCCAATCCTTTAAGCACAGCCGAAATGCTCCGTCCGCTGCGATATATTCACATTGAAACATATACTCCGGAGCAAGATCTGAGTTTAAACGCCTTACTACCGGGTGTTGAGCTAGTGCGCGCTAGATTTGGCTCATATTTGTGACCACCAGACTAACCTCTTGGATAATTAGAAATAGAACTTCCCAATACTTACAATTATATAGACTTGATCGTATTATCGGCGTCGTTTGTTTTTTTTTTTTTTTTTTTTTTTCAAGTGTGTCAAAAGTAACAGAAAATAAGAGAATTGATTTGAGGCAAGGGATAATCTCACCAGCTGGCGCGCCTAAGAGCGCTGCCTTGCCTTCCTCTGATCAATGATGAACATGATCAGCGCTAGTAGCATATGGTGGATTACATTAAAATATATTAAATTCCTAATATACGTCGTCGCCACGGTTGCAGTCCAAGCGAACGGCGAGGTTTAAAAAAGACTCGTCAAATTTGTGTGCATAGTGATTAAGGGCGCCGAGCATTATCTTGAGCTGGTCGGTCCAGTATTTGTCCAAGCTATCTAGCTTTTCAAGCACCGACTTGAGGTATGTCAGCTGCGCGTCAGTGCCAGTTAAATCCTTATTAATCTCGGTCAACAGCCGCCCCGAGACAGTGCTTTGGCTCACAGACGAGCTAGAGAAGCGTGAAAGCGGCGACTTTGACGATATGAGTTTGTAGACTATCCCCGTAAACTTGTTGGCGCGCTTGAGCAACTCGACGATAACCCTGGGTAGCTTTGGAGTGGTCAGCCCGCATTGCAGGAACATTTGATCCAGATGTTGCATGTGGATCTTGCTCAGCTCATCAACAGTTTTCGCCTCCTTCATCAGTACAGTCATCTTTTGCCACTGCGGTTCGATAGCGTCCCAGAAGCAATAGTACAAGATCTGCTGAATGCTGATGAGAATGCGATGGCGTATCGTATGGATGCGGAGAAATACATTACGGTGCAGGCTTTCGAGCCTTGCCTCCTTGCCCGTAGCCGATGTCAACTCGACGCGCGGATCCTCTAGCTTCAAGTTAACGAGCCAAGACGATACCAGGTTCTGCTCGGTCTGCTTCAGTGCCAGCAAGAGCCGATTCATGGCCTTGTATTTTTCTAGCGCCTCCTTGTTCAGCACAATCGACAGTGGAAAGGGAATTTGCAACCGCAGAGCGATAAACAAATCGCCAGTCAAAAAGTTGTCGCTGACGATGCTAGTACCCAAAAACGTCACTCCCTGGTTGTCTCGCTGAGGGTGCTGCGTCGAAAGTGGCATGGATGTCTCGCCACTAGTGCCGTTGGTAATGACCCTGACAGCCTCGATAAGATCCACCGACTCGAGCGATACCTTGACAATGTCCTTTAGCGGGTCGTCGTGCGATACAGATGCCGGATTGAGCAAGGCAATATCCAAGAACGACTGCAGGCGGTTCGCAGACATATCCTTGGGCTGCCTGTTTATCTCAAACTTGGCCAAGTCCAAGAAATGAGTCAAAAAGTCTGACTTTTCAAACAAAAGGTAGTGCTTGACAGCCGCCATATACGCCATCATCCTGCCGTCTTTGAACAGAATGTCAAAGAGCCCCTGGTTGGCCCGCAGGTACGCGCGCTCGATCTCGCGCGTTAGCGTCTGCGGGTTGAACAGCTCGGCAACAGACTGAGCTGAGGCTGGCGTTGCTGAAGAATCCGCCTGAGGCACGTTGTCCAGCGTGCGCAGGTCGACTCCACAAGCGCGCAGAATATTCAGGTACTCGCCTGTGCGCACAATCTTGACGGCATAGGGCTGAAGGAAGCCGGGAGTGAGTTCGGGAACAGACACAAAGGCCAAAGACTGCATATCGACTGGCGTACGCCCCGCAAAGTTGTCCTGAGCCTCAGCATCGATGAAGGTGCGAGAGCTGATGCCCATGCTATCGCTAGCCACCATAAACTCGCCGCCAGGATTGCTGGGCTTGCTGTCCTCCAGCTCGCCCGTGCGCAGCCAGTGGCTAAGCATATGCAAAAAGGGGACCGAAGCCTTTGCCAGCAAAAACTCGTAGAGCTGGCGGCTGGACGAGTCGCCGCCCCGCAGCTTGATCATGTCCGAGATGATGTTGAGCGTGTATCCACCGCGCACGACAAACAGCTCTGTCTCGCTGCCCTCGCTATCACCGTCTTCGTCGTCCGACTCGTAATCCGAGCGATCCATAGCATCGTCGGCGTTGCCATCTAAGCCAGCGTCAGAGTTTGCCTTTTTGTCAGCCAAAGTGGTGAATCCGTCCAAGTCGTGCTCGCTATCGTCAGCTGCCGGCTTTTTGGCCTGCGGCAAGTCCTTGACTTGGATAGCAGCTATTAGCTGTACCAGGCGCTCGAATGTTTGCAAGTGCGGATACAAGTGGTGCCACAGCTGCTGCAGAGTGTAGGGGCTAGTGTCGGTAGAAGTGCGAGCCAGGTTCTCCAGCGTGGAGACTACCGAATAGTACCCCTTGAGAACTGTCCCTATAGCAGCACAAAGAGCTTGGTTGACAACGCCGGCGCGGCGACGGGCATAGACACTGGTAAAATAGTCGACACGCTTGTGCATAAGCACTAGCGGCAAGATCTTGTTGGCCATGAGCGCGAGTGTCGGGCTGATCCACATGGGGGCGATCAGAGCGTCATCCACAGACATTGCCAGGCGCCATACATTGGATCCCATGCTATGGCGGAAGGAGATATAGCGGCCGCTGATGCCCATGAGCAGCGAGATTATGTCCTCTATAACAGCCAGCTCCTGCTGGTCGGGCGGCAGTTGGCGCATCTCGACTTCGCTATCATAGGCGTTTTGCTGCTGCTGCTCGCTGTTCTCTCGCTCTACGGCCTGTGTGTTGCGCAAGTCCCACAGGCGCGGAGCTAATGGAGCCCGCTCGCGAGCACCGCGTATGCTCCGGAAAGAGCTCTCGAATTGGTGGTGCTTGGTGCTAAAGTATGGGGCGTCCTCGGCCGAGTCGCCGGCCTCTGAGTGTGTGGGTTCGCCGTAGGTATCCTGAGGCGTAAAGGTTACAGATTCGGTGCGTTCGCGACGTGACCGGCGCACGCCAGACATGAAATCTATCTCAGAGTCGTGGTGTTCAAGTGGGTGAGTATGGTTCGAGTGGTTGGGGCGCCTAACCTCGACAAATTCATCGCCGTACTCGTAGTCGTGGTTGTTCATTATAGCGAATAATAAAGAAAATTGAATATGGAGAGGGAAAAGCAAGCAGCGACGTTTTAAAAAAACAAACAAACACTGGATGACAGCAGCTCGGCTCCCAGTCAAGCGACTCGGTTAATCGCCTAATATCGGTCATTCCGTGATTAACTCGCGGACTTTGCGTATATTTACATTTAAATTTTTTTTTTAGTTTGGCGCTTTCTCTGCTCTTCCTCTTTCTCTTCTCAGCACTCATTCCATTTATATTTTTCTTTTCTGTAGAGTACTTTTGGTCAACAAGAGGTTTGTCATGGCAGATATTATCGTTCAGCACCCGTACTACCCACAGGATGTACCAATTCCGCACTATGTGGTGTCAAAGTTAGACATGGGGCAGGCGTTTCTGACACTTGGCAGTGCTATTGCGGCGATCATGGTAGTTAGCGGTCTGCTTATTGGACGGGCACGCAACACGCTCTCGTGCAAGGACAAGTTCATTGTGGTGTGGATGCTAGTGTGTGCGGGTATCCACATCGTGCTGGAGGGATACTTTTCGTTCAACCACGGAGCTCTTGCAGGCAAGGATACGATCTTGGC
>JANBQS010000828.1:0-11449 GCA_027577415.1 Coemansia sp. RSA 922
AGTGGGGGTTTGAGCCGCAGTCACGTCTTTTTAAGCCATGTGATTGAGTGGGAGCTGGAGGATGACGTAAGAGAGAGGTTTGATGCTTATTGTCGTCCAAGTTCTTACGAGGCTTGTGCTACGCTGGCTGGTCTAACCGATGCAGCTGGCACTGGTTTCAATACACGGTTGTAAATAGCAGCGGCGCGCTTGCACACGCGATTACAGGCAAAGGACCACACAGACACGCTGACAGAGCCCATGGGGGCAGTAGGCAGCGAGAGGAACCACAGTACCGGGTAGAACCAATTAGCCGGGGCATAAAAGACGGGAGTGCGATAGTTGTAGATGTTAACCACGGCGCGCGACCCGTAGACAATGACGCGAAGGACCAGATTGACATAGAGCTCAAAGGCAGTGCGCTCGATAGCCAGATCGCTCGAGACGCGCTCAAACTTGGCGGACAAGGCATCGAGTCGGCGGCGCATCTTTGCCCACTTGGCAAACTCGTCTACGGAGCTAACGGATCGTAGGTCCCGTCGCAACAGTATGATCCCATCCTTGAGCTCGATTCGTTCTGCGGCCTTTTGGTTTCCAACAGCCTTGCAGTATGTGTCCCAGAGCGCCGAGGCCACTGCGCTAAACCCAATGCTGTCCAGTATTGCTGATACTAGCTCCAGCACAAATATCGACACAAGTAGGGAGCAAAGTGCCATTTCGAATTATTTTGCGTGTGTATGAAGGTGAATTATAGACTCTGGCAGTTGATTCTCGCAGTCGCGTAATGAATTCAAGCTAGTCTATGTTGAAGCCTGACGCGTCGTCGTCGTCGTCGTGCTCGGGACAAAAAACAAAAGAGTAGGGAAAATAGTTAATGGCAATTAGCAAAGGGAGAGAGAAAAAGGTTGAAGTTGTTGATCTACTGACGGAGGGCTGCAAAAGAGCGCACTGGCTGCGATGTTTCCAGATCAAGAGCGTAAGTGGTGTACTCTAGTGCTCTCTTCATCATGGGCATTGCTCCAACGTCTCCTTGCAGGCCGCCATTGCTCAAGCTCGCCTGCTCCAGTGCAAGCTCACGCTCGAGCCTCCCGAGCCAGTACCAGGCCTCGGGATCGGACCAGCCATGGGCTCGGGTGATGTTCTTCAGCAGACCCAGCGCCACGTCACGACGGCCCAGCAAGTGCTCGACGCGAGCCAAGCTGACAGAGGCGCGGATGTTGTTCGATTCTAGCGAGACAGCGGCATGGAGCTCGTTCAGGGCGGGGAGGTACTGCTTTTGCGCCATATACAGCTGACTGCGCATGGTCAGGGCCTCTGGCGACTCGGGCCAGGCAGCTAGAGCGTCAGAGATGGCGTTAGACGCCTCATCCATGCGCTGCAGGGCAACAAAGGACGCGGCAGTGGCGAGCCACATGGCACAGAGAGCGCGCTTAGCCAGCTTGCGGTGGTGAGCCAGGCGCGTGGGCACTGGCGTGTAGTACACGCCGCTGGCACTGTGCAGGTTAGCCACGGTGTTGGTGCGGCCGCCACCGCCACCGCCTCCGCCGCTTGGGCTCAGGCCAGTACCATCTCCTTGCTCGGAGAGCTGCCCAAGTGTATCAAAGTAGGCCTCGGTTGGGATATCTGGCGAGGGTATCATGCTGTCACCACTGGCTTGGCGCAGGTGTGGCATCGATCGTTGGCGCTTGGGCTGCTCGGCATACCTCGGTGTTGAGTTGCCCGACACAGACTTTTCGACTTTGCGCGCGCTACCAACGCCGTCCTTGGGACTATCCTCGCAAGCTGCAGCATCTGCGACATCGGTGCTGGTTGCCAGCACTGGCAGAGGCGGGCGCGAACCGCCATGCGAGTAGTAGCGGGAGTGAGAGGCCGGGGATTCGTCGGCCTCGTCGGATGGCAGATTGAATGAGTGCTGGCGGCCGTGCTTGGAAAAGACCGACCGAGCAAGCGACCGGGCCAGCGATCGTCTGCCTGAGGCCTGCGAAGGCGCCAGCTGCCGCGCACCAGCAGCATTGACACCGCCAGCGCGCAAGTGGCTAAGCGTTGTCGCCGGCTCAGCACCAATGTGGCTCGCCTCCATTGCTGAGGAGACATCGCCGACCTCGTCGCCAGAGGCCATGGCTGATCCATGGATGCGTCCAAACAGCGCAAACAAGTGCGTCTGCGCCTTTAGGCTGGCATCGAATCCCCGGAGCCGCCCCTCAATGGCTATCTGCGTCATGGCCAGCTCAAAGAACGCAATGCCTGACTCTGCAGAAGCCTCTACGTCTCCTGAGCCGCTGCCTCCAATGCTTGACGTGTGATCGCTGTCGTTGTCGCCTGGGCGGAGATCGAGGCCCAAGTGGCTGGCATCCCCAGTCGAGCCTTGCTTAATTGCGCAGTACACGCTCCACCACTCGCTCTGTCGGAGTCCCACGTCGCATATCTGCTGTGCCTTTTCATAGTCCTTGCGCGACGTCGACAGCAGAGCCAAAAGATGCCACGCCTCAATGCGCCTAGAGTCCAGCGCAACGGCTTGCTTCGCCGACGCTGTAGCTGCCAAGATGTCTCGTGCCCCAATAGCCAGCTCCAGCGCCAGTTGGTAGTGCGCATCAAACGAGCGCGGGCTTTGCTCAACCGCTTGCTGCAGTAGCTGAAGAGCCGCTGTGTGGTGATCGGCGCGGTTGTCTGGCTCACGGCTCTTTTGCGCCAGCATCCCGTGTGCCGCGCCCTTCCACAGTGCCAGCTGAGCCTTGATGGCTACCGGAATATCCGGTATAATGGCATTGCCTGGATCCCTTAGCTCGACGTCACTAATCAAGTCGTACGCAAAGTGAACGAGCGATATGCACTCGTGTGCGTTGGCTAAATTCACCACGTTCAGCCGCGCGCCAGTGATGGTGGCCTGTAGAATGTCGTTGACCGACTCAAAGTTTGGCCCAAACACGCTGCTGTAGTCCGTCGCCCCTTCGTCTATTGCCGCCCCGATAGCCTTTCTGAATGCCTCCAACTGCCGCTCAACGAGCGTAATATACGTGCCAAACGCAAGCCCCGCCTCATGGTAGTCGCCAAACGTGATCAGGGCCTGCACGAGATGCCGCAGTACCCGAGGAGAGTTGTATGTAAGGTGCATCGACTCGTAGAGAACCTCTACAAGCCGCAGGCTGTCCGCGCGCGAGTGTGCCATGACTAGCTCCCAGTCCTTGGCTGCGCAGTCAACCTCGTGCAAAACCTCGCCATGTGCCTCGTTAGCTCGCGGGAAGCCGTACGTAGCCTTGAGCAACACCATTTGCCGACGGTGGCTACTCATGACGCTGCCCTTCACCTCGAGCGGCGAGAGCTTGCCAGCCTCGATGCTCTCTCGAACTATCTGCATATATAGTCGGTTGGCCCGCACGCGGCGGAACGACCTGAATGCTGCTGGCGTAACACTGTCCATCTGTCGGATATAGCTTGCCAGCTCGCGCAGCCCGCCCGTCCTATCGCCTAGCGCCAGCAGCACCATGGCTCGGCGATACAGCGCCTCTTCGGGCCAGTTCACTAGCTCCTCCTGGCTGCTCGGGCTCGAGCTCCGCGGAACAACAATAACTGACTGCGAGCTGAGGCTGTTTCTAAACTCCAATATCGCCTTTTCGTACAGCTCTTGCGCTGCAATCAGCTTGCCTTGCATCTCCGCGTATATCCCCAGCATCACCATTTGCGCCATGTAAAGCTGCTTGCCGTACGCCGACGACAGAACATGATCGCTACTGAGCGTTGTCTCCAGCGAGTCCAGCGCTCCTCGGCACTGGTCAAACTTGCCGCCGTAAAAGTACACCTTTGCCAGCACTACTTTGAATTGGTACTTCTCCTCGCTGGTCATCGTCTGCTTGGCCATATGCGTCATCTCGCTCGCTATGGAAGAGACAACAGTGTCATCAGAGATGTGCATCGGGTACCGGATCTGTAACCGTGTGCTCTCGCCAGTGCTTCTGTATTCGCCTTCGCTCTCCCAGTGCGCTTGCGGGTCCCATGTCACTGCTAGCAGCTGCTCCTCAAGTCGGGCCTCGCTAGATATAATGTGCGAGAACACTACAGAGTCACAAGTGCCATGTCGTAAGCAAGCAAATAACAGTGTTAGACCAGGAGTACCACTAACAAGAGTGTCGGCTCTTGTTCACACCTCATGGTATATAGAGGGCGAGGCGTACCTTGGCCTGGCGGGCCACTCTTGGCATATCGAGCAGCAAGGGCGCCAATCGTGTGCCACCGTCCAATGCATCGTGCAGTGTCGATTTCCTTCACTACCGCCTGATGACGAGAGCCCAACATTCCGGCTGCAAGTGACAAAGGTATTGCGCTAATGTTACCAGGGCAATGAGCTCAGAAAAAAAAAATAGAAAGGAAGGGAAAAAGTGAATATTTCTTACTAAAACGGAAAAGCAAAATGCGAATGGCTCGAACATTCTGCACACCAGCAAATGAGGCGGCAAATATCCCTGCATGGGTGTGATGTATTCAAACAGTAGCAAAGTGCTCATATACGATTGAGCGAATCAAATAGTACTCGGTGGTCGGGTTTCCTTGGATCTTGATGGCGTCAGTCTTGCTGTTTTTATTGACGGTGCGACGGATGGCAATGGCGTTGTCGCATACCAGCGTACCCTCGCTGTCAAAGCGCGCTGGGATACCTCGACTCTCCAACACACTTCTGAGCAGGCTGAGCTTGGAATCGCCAATGAAGGTTGGTGGAAGCCACGCCTTTGCCATGCCTGAGCTGTCTACATCCAGCACTGGAACTTCGTCGTTTTGCGCGTACCTTATGCGCCCAGAGACGTACCCGAGCATGCTGCCTTGGACATTTGCCAACTGGACCTGCTTGAACAGGGCATCTGTAAGTTTCACCTTGTAGGCATTGAGCCCCGAGGATACGTTGAGAATCTCGCCAATGCCGGGCGTGTAGATGTCCTTTGTTACTGGCACTTGCGGATCGCGACAGTAGTCAGCTAGTGCCTGGGTACTCGCGCTGGTTCCATGCACCAGAACCAGCCTTTTGGGAATAATTTGGACAAGGATGTTGCTCACCGACGTGCCGTCAGCCCGGCCCTCCATGTCCACAAACGACACTTTGCACTTGACCTCCACTCGGACCCTTTCCATGACAGACTTTGTTGGCCGGCTGTCGTTCGCGTCCTCAGGCTCGGATTCGTAGGCATTCTCTGCCTCGGGTACAAAGTCGACGTCATCAGTCTCCTCTACTTGCATGTACTTTTCCAAGTCGTAGATCTCTCCATACTCATCGACACGCCGGATTTTCTCTTGGAACGGGAACATGCAGTAGCTCTGGTTCTGCATATCCAGACCGCGCACCCGTCCGCGGTCCTTTACGTATAGATCATAGGACTGACCGCCACGCAAGCGCTCCATTTCCAGGTCGATTTCGGAAAAGGCTTCAACGTCCACCTCGCGCACAGTAGGCACGATGCCCATATCGCGAGTCTCTTCATCGTCTGAATCTCCATTGGAGCTCATGTCGTCGCTGTCCATCATAGTGCGGTTGCGCTGCAAGATCGCATGTCGCGCAGCCTCCTGTTCCTTGCGCCGCTTGTCGAGAGCTATCCACTCGTCAAGTTCGCTGCCTTCCAGCGGCACGCGTCGCTTGATCGTGACTTGGACCTCAGCGCCAGGCAAGAGAGTAGGTGCGACCAGCTTCATCGGGCTGTTTCGAGGCAGGTTTCCCTGAGTGTGCTCCCACCACTTGTTAAACAGGTCTCTAGTTGGCGACTTTGGCGGCCCACGCTGAGGAAGCACAATGGCGTTGCTTTTATCGCTCGCCCAGCGCACAAACAGCTCTTGCGAGTAGCCCAGCGACATGCCCTCGAGAGTCGCCAGCACTACCGCCTTGCGGGCCCTGGTCCGTGACTTTGGATCTGAGCGCATCTTGCGGTCTAGCTCATCCATACTTTGCACCACCGTGACGTGCCGAAGCTCAAATGGCTTACCGTCCTTGTCTGAAAGCTGGCTCTCAATGCTGTCCGCCATCCACCCAACGAGCGACTGCGCAAAGCTCTTGGTCTTGCGCCCGCAGCGAGCGAGAAGAAACAGCGCATGCGAGTCTCGACGCCGCTTGTCCTTGGGCCACCATTCGTTAATAACATATGCAATCTCTAAAACGCGCGCAGTAGAGTCCACGGGCACTAGAACATTGCCGCCGCGCTTAACAGCTGAGTGTATTGAGTCGAGAAAGCATTCGGCGCGCTTTGCACGCGTAGGCAACTTGTATAGCGCGTTGTAAGAGTCAGTGATCAGAAGCGAGGGCCGCATTAGTCGCGAGGCTACTGTACCCGTGCTACCCTCCATCAGGCTGCACCGGTTCAAATGCTTTTCGTTCATTTGGTTAAAGTCGATCGCGTACAGGACAACCTCGGCGCCATTGCTAATTGTCCATATCGCACCTCCAATCGTGTGTCCAGCTGCATGAGCCGTGATGACAATGTCTGAGTGCTTTCCCGACAAAGACTTTGGCTGCGAGTACTGTAGCGGTGTGATGTTTTCAAAGGCTGCGTCCACGTCTCGCTCGTCAAACAACACAAACTCCTCGCGCGCCTTGAGTGACCGGACAACGTCCTGCATACATAACCGCCCCATCAGGTGGGCTGCCTGAGTAGCGTACGCTGGACACGTCATCCCGTACCGGCTAAAGGCCAATGGATATGCCCCTAGATGTGCCGCATCCGGGTGTGACAAGAGTACTGCGTCGACTTGGCGGGCCACTCGCTGTAGCTGAGCTAAGGTCTCTCCAGAGTAATCCTCGTAGCTGCCGCAATCCAGAAGAATCTTTGCCTCATCAATCTCTAAAATGTAGCATACGGCATCCTCGCTGTTGACCCCCGAGATTGCTGTAAATTGAAGCGTATTAGACATTCGAAAACGTTTTAAAGGAGTATTCAGAGGTCAGTGAAAGCCAAAAGAAGTGATATCGAGATCCGCCAAATGTATTCAAGCTCACTAAATATCTGCCTGAGATCAGCTGATTTCAAGTGAGATCAAGAAGTAGGAGACACGCCTTTGAGTCTTTGGGTCTTTGAGTGCACTTCAAAGACCAAGTGACTTCACCCCTCGATGTAAGAATAAGTCATTTTTCAAAGAGACAAAGAACATTGGCTGTGCTGCGCTGCGGCCACAGCCAGCATTTTTCCTCAAGGACCGAGCCAGCATCTGCTCTCCCTTAAAAGCCCATGCGATCACCCCTCCCGACATTTGCTCTGGACAAATATTCTTGCTTTTGCTAGTTTTTATTTTCAAGCACCACTTGTTTGCATTTTTTTTCTCTTTGACCAAGAATGATTATTTTTGAGCATTTGTCACATGCACCTTCTTTGCTTCGTGCTATAGCTCATCCTGCAGCTGACGCCGCTGTAGCTCTTGCAGCAATGTATTTGATGGTACGGGATAAACGAACCATTCACAAGCAGCTTGCCAGTCCCTTCTCACACATTGCCAGTGCTCTTCTAGTCATCCTCGCTGCCAGCCACTCTGCTGGATGGGTTATGACTCTAAACCAAGTCGCATCTTTCGCTTTGCCCTTGCTGGCAGTTTATCCTTTGGGATACACCCTCTTCCAGCTTGCAAATGCCTTTAGCATCTACCGTCTGCTCTGCAGCAATGCCAACCCACTGCAAAGCGCTCTATGTATCTTGCTCCACATATTCCTTGTAATGGCCAACCTTGACCTATCCAGCCGAGCACAGTTGGAGTTAATCATTCGCGACATATCCTTTGCCCAAGTACGTCAGCTCAACGCCTTACAAAAGCTACGCAAACTAACACCGGATGATCTGTGGCCAGTGCCTGAGAGATTCCAGCTGCGCAACGCCTACGCTGAGTTTAAAATAAACACCAATGAGTCTATGTTTCTTGTCCGCGCAATTATTCGCATGATATGGAAGCCCATGATCCCTATTCATATAGCTGGTATGCTGTTCAAGTTACTACCAATATGCAAGACAATTCTGAATGGCTATATCTACCAATGCCTCGATTCGCCTGACAGCACAGTCTACTCCAAGGCATACATGGCAGCTGCGGGTCTGCTATTGACAGAGTTTCTGGTTGTCCTACAGCGCCATTTGACGGTATACACAAACAAAGAGAATGACCGAATTAATAGTGCCTTGCTGTTAGAATTGACTCGTCTGCCATTGATTCACTCTGGGCTAAAGTGTCAATTAGAATCATGGCATTCCAACTACGCTGGATATTTGGTTGACGACATATTGAGGACCCAGGAGGTAATTCCAGCCCTTTTTGGTACGTTGGCGGCAGTTTTTCCCATTTACCATCAAGTTGGCTGGTATGCATTTATACCAGTCATTGCCTCTGCGGGATTCTATGCCTTTGAAATGGTACTAGAGCTCTTAGTTGGACACAGCGGTGATTGGGATCCTACCAGGGATTACGTTGGTGGCGATTCAATTTCAAGCGTGTACTTTAATATTAAGACTGTAAAGATGTTTGGATGGGAAAACATGTATCTTGATCCGAAGCTAAAGGGCAAGCGTGAATATATGACACGACTTCTGTGGTATGCACCCCTAGTGCGGGCTCTACTTGGCATTGTGGATATCGCCAGAACATTGGTCAACAGCATTTCAATTTATGTGACAGTTGCCTTGTACTTGAATGGCATGTCTGCCTCTGATAAAACAATGACCAACTCGCAATTGCTCGAAATGGCAGAGCATATTGAGACCTTGCGCGGGAACATCTTAGGCGCATTCAACAAAATCAAGAATTTATCTGACCTAGTTTCTGACAACAGTAGTGTTGAGTCAGCATTCAGATGCGAGACATTTAACACCATCTCACATGTAGAACTTGGTGAGTTTGAAGCGGTGCCGTCAATTCGTTTGGACAACTGCAGATTTAAATGGAGATATAATGCCAGCATTCTGAAAAATATTTCTCTAAATGTGACTGCTGGAGAGCTAGTTGGTGTGGTTGGAAAAACTGGCTCTGGAAAGACATCTCTAATGTTGGCTTTGTGCAAGGAAATGGAGATGACCAAAGGCGATGGTACTGTGGTCGGCAGAGTTGGCTATTTGGAACAATCACCATGGATCATGAATGCTACTATGCGTACAAACATTCTTTTTGGTCGCGAGTTTGATGAGGAGTACTACTGGAAAGTCATTCATGCCTGCGCATTGGCTCAAGATTTGGAGTCATGGCCTGACAGCGATATGACCCTGATTGGCGAGCGTGGGATCAATATTTCTGGTGGCCAAAGAGCCCGTCTGGCATTAGCTAGGACTGTGTACTCAAGAGCTGATGTTTATATTCTGGACGACCCTTTGTCAGCAGTTGATGCCCATGTCAAGCGCCATATTCTGGATAATGTCATCTTGAGTTCTGGGCTACTAGGAGACAAATTGCGCGTTGTTACCACGCATGCCGAATCTATGCTGCCATTTTGCAACCAAATTGTCACAGTAAGTGGTAAAACAGTATCGGTTATCCGCCAGGAACCCAAAGAGCATATTTATATTGAACCCGCCGCTGTTACACCCAATGACGTTTGCGAGTCAACTATTGATGAAACTGACCCAAACCCTTTGCCCGCAGCTTTTGCTACTGATGCGAATTCTCTCTCAACCGCTTCGAACAACTCGCCTGCTGCTGCTCCTAGTACAGATAAGAAGCAATTGTTACCGCAAAAGCCAACTCTGTGGGAGAATACAAAGTATGTGTTCAAATTCTGTGGTTGGCATGTCGTTGGTGTTGTTGTAGTTTCAGCATCCTTCCGCCCAATCTCCAAGTTTATTCTGGATGGGTACAGAGTTGACGCGCTAAGGGAGAATGCCAAATCTGACACTGTTAGCCATGATGCAGTGCTGTGGTACTTGAAGATCGGTCTGATAAAGGCTGCTACTAACTGTATGCTAGTAGAACTTGAACAATATGTAAGCAATTTCGTGTCGAGGGATAAACTGAAAAATTCACTGAAAGATACGTTTGTGCATAGTCTGCTGCATGCTCCCCTCTCACTGATCGAGAAGACTAGCAGACATAGAATTGATTCAGCATATGATGATGGCACCAGCGCGATGTCGCAAGGTATTCCGAACTTTTTGAGTAGAGAGTCGGCCAACGCCATTGAATCAGTACTTTTCATTTGGCGCTCTGCGTTGGCAACACCGCAGTTGATGTTAATTGTGCCATTCATTGTTTGGGCTCGCGTCAAAGTAAGTAAATTTACTCAAACCACGTCCAACTCGCTACGCAGCATAAGGAATGACTTTAGCACCAGTCATTCGCAAACCTCCAGCATCATTAGCGAAGGCGGGCTGATGATTAGGCTATTTGGTGTGGAACCTTACTTTATGTCACGTTACATATCTGACAAAGATGAGGCTATGAAGCTCCATAGCCCGCAAGCGTCATTGGGTCTCTTGTCGGGTATGATTGGAACAGGAGTTTACAAGATTGGAAATCTTTTGTCCATACTATCGGTGTTAGTTCAGTCTCATCTAACTAGCCACAAGGTCAACTCTGGACAGCTAAAGATGCTTGTGAGCGACTTGAATAGCTTGGTAGACAACATTGGAAGGCTGGTAAAGGTGCCAGGTCGGGTGAAGGGATTTTCCGAAGATGTTAGTACATTCCGCCAATTCTCTGACCTTGAGCCAGAGGCGCCGTATATCGTGGAAGATTGTCGTGTGCCAAGCGAGTGGCCCCATAGCGGAAATGTTGAGTTTAAGAACCTCAGCGTACGGTACGGAGCCGATCTAGACTATGCCTTAAAGAATCTTAATATCACCATCCGTCCCGGAGAAAAGATTGGCATCGTTGGACGTACTGGTGCTGGAAAGTCGACTTTGGCCAAGCTCATATTCCGGCTGCTCAATGAGAACGTCAAGGGATCAATTGAAATCGATGGTCATGATACGGCAAAGTTTGGTGTGGGCGACTTCCGACCAAAGCTGGGCATTATTCCGCAAGAGTCCACCATGTTTAGTGGAACTGTCAAGCGGAACTTGGATCCACTGAATGAGTTCACCATTGAGGACATGTGGGCGGCGATGATAAAATGTGGTGTCACAGATTTGATAGGGACACCGCGCAAACGCAAGCCAGCTAAACTTACAGCGGAGACATCTAGCGTGAGCAGCAATGCCGAAGAAGAAGAAGAGGAGGATGACGACGAAGAGGACGAATATGAGAGAGCTGCCAAATTAAGGTGGGAAAGTGCCGGATTGCTGGTGCGCGCAATGTTGCTTGTGTTCAGCAGGAAACAGAGTAGCTATATTGACGAAACTCGATGCAGAATAGGTATCAATAAGCAACTAGGTAGGGGCGATGGCAGGTTTAGCAGCGGTCAGCAGCAACTGTTTAGCTTGTGTCGCCTGCTCATGCGCAAGCGCAAGGTTTTGATCTTGGACGAGGCCACTGCCGACGTGGATCTGGAGACGGATCACAAGATGCAAGAGCTAATTCGCAGAGAGTTTAGCGA
>JANBQS010000829.1:0-11425 GCA_027577415.1 Coemansia sp. RSA 922
TGGGACCACCTATACAACAAAGCCGCCACTCCAACCATTAGCGCAGAAGAGGCCGTTTACCAAGAGAAACTTGCTGAGGCAGCCAAGGAAAAGGACACTTTATCAGAGTACCAAGGAATGTTTGTCAGATCAGCTACCGATACACCTGTTGGACAATCAGGAACGAGTACTCCAAGTAGTGGCCGGGTAGTTGACCGCACAAAGCTTGTGCGAGATGGGAATGTGCATTTGGGCGCGCAGTTGACTGATGCTGAGTTGTTTGCTGCCTGTGAGGGACGGACGGCTCGTAAGGGCGCAAGGGCTGAGCAGAATGGCAAGCTTGCTAGGGTTTCTGGTAGTGGTATGCCAAGACCCGAGGTGGTGGCGCGTATTGAGGCTGCACTTAGTGGACGGCTTCCAGAACAGATCGAGCAGATCGTAACGGCAAAGCGGAAGCGCAGCAAGGACGAGGATACCAAAGATACGAAGGAGACTAAGGATCGTAAGAGCAAGTCTAAAAGATCCAAATCAGACAAGAAGAAACGGTCGAGCGAGAAGGAAGAGAAACGCAAGAGCAAGGATAAAAGCAAGGACAGAACCAAAAGCAAGGACAAGGATAAGACCAAAAGCAAGAAGCAAAAGACCAAAGACACCAAAAAGGAAGAGTTATCTAGCGACTAAAAATGTTAATAGATGTTGCATTTAAAATTCATTTTTTGTTCTTCACCCACAACGCTGGAAAGGCTGCGTTCTGGGCAACTACGCTAGCTAACTAGAGCAATTTCCCCCCTACGACTTCCGCTATTTTTCTTCTTACCTCACTATCATATCGCTTGTTGTCATGGAACCGCTGTCGCTAGCCTCGTTTGATCCAGTTTATTGCGCTGACAGCTTAGAGTTTTGTCCCTACAATGCCAAGCAACGCATGCTTATCGGTACCTACCAGTTGCTAAAGACAGGAAACGCGGCTCACAAAGACACTGCAGACGACAACCAAGAGCTCACATCGGCTGACGCCCAGAGAGTTGGACGGATCTATGTCTGCGACGTTGCACCTGGCGCGGATAATTCTGAGCTAGCTATAGTCGAGCGGCAGAGAATCGAGACTAGCGCTATATTCGATATCAAGTGGAGCTACAACCAGGTCAATGGACGTGAGCTTGTAGGCGTAGCATGCGCCGATGGCAAAGTACACATCTATAGTGCCGAAGATAGTAGCGAAGACTCTTATCTGTCGCCGGTATGTGTGTCTGAATCCGAGTCAACCCGTATGTGTTGTTCATTGGACTGGTCAAACAGGCTTGCCGAGGATAGTAATCCCGAGATCGTTGCCTCAATGAGCGACGGCACAGTACAGCTACTGAAACTAAGCGACTCCAGTATAGAGACTATCCATGAGTGGCATGCCCATGATGCTGAGGCTTGGATCGCGTCATTTGACTACTGGAATACCAGCACTGTGTATTCTGGTGGCGACGATGCAAGGTTCAAGGGCTGGGATACCCGAATGGATCTTAGTTCGCCAGTGTTCAATTCTAGGCGGCATCAGGCTGGAGTCTGTAGCATACACTCAAATTTTCATCGGCAGTTTATGCTGGCGACTGGCAGTTATGACGAGACTGTGATGATCTGGGATACGCGTAATATGCGAGTACCGGTGACGGAGTATAACGTGGGTGGCGGCGTGTGGCGACTGAAATGGCATCCTGAAGAGCCAACGCAATTGCTGGTCGGCGCTATGTATAACGGCTTCCATATTCTCGATGTCGCTGTTGATGGGTTAAAGCCACTTGAATGTGCTCCGCTGCCGGTTAGGGAGGCGGGCCGTGCTGCTGTCACTGTTACGAAGGGTACTTCGTTTATGAAACACGAGTCTATCGCCTATGGCGCTGACTGGCGCCAGTCGTGCGATGACCCTTCGGCCGGCTGGATGGTAGGAACATGCTCTTTCTACGACCACTTGGTACACCTCTGGCGCCGACCCAATATATCCAGTTAGTTAAAATATACTACTGTCATTTTGTCAAAACGCGTCAGTCATGTGCCATATTTGCCATCCAAAAAAGTAAACACGAGCCTGGTGATGTGCGAACGCGATTGCCCCTCTTTTTTCTTCTTTTTCTAAAACTTTAAATCGCCCTTTTTTCTCTCTCTTTTTTATTTATTGAATCTTACGTTTTTCTTCTTTCCCTTTATTATTGCTCGCCCTGCTATATTCGAGCACGTTGGACCCTGGTTGTCACGTATTAACTGTTTATTTATTTTCACGAGGAATTTTGCGCCAACAATGACTGAGAATCGCCACTCCACACAGCCTGATTCGGCCCGACTAACCACGCGAACCCAGTTGACAAACTCATTCCAGAGTCAAAAATCAGCCACTGGCGGTGTTACGAAGAAGCGCAAGGGGGCGCTCGTCCAACAATCGTCACATATGCTCAACCAGGCGGCACAGACTCCAGGAGCCGAAAAGGACCCTAAGAAGATGTCCAAGGTAGAGATACCCGTATCCCTGGACATTGACCCCTTTTCTACCAACGAGTCCATTACCAGTCCGCTGAATACGATGGACGAGATGCTCTTGGCTAAAGAGATTAGGGTTGGCGATATCACTTCGCCCGAGTCGCGTAAATCCGCTACTACACCGTCTCCCCAGCTTAGTGAGGCCGAGATTGCCGCGTTGCGTCTGCGGGCTAACAAGGTGGAGATTGAGAACGTTACGCTGAAGCATGTGTTGTTGGAGGCAAAGACGGAGCTCGAGGACGCCGAGAAGAGACTGCGTGAAAAGGACGATTTAATTAAGGAACAAGAGCAGCGCATCGAAGACCTTATTGATACGCGTGTCCCCAGGGAGGATTTGGAAGACTTTATAGCTGAGAACAAGGTCTTGGAGGAAAAGCTCAAGGAAAATGAGGAGATGCTGGCCGAATGTCAGAAGTTGCTCGAGGAGTTTGCCGCTGCCAACTAGGTGCGTGGTTCTTAAGCCTAAACACGTTGATGTTGCGTCTCACCTGTCTTTATCTTTGCATTATTCTTGATTTTATTCATTATTACTTTTTACCAACCAAAAATATGTGGAGGATTATTTACTATGTTTCCATCGTAGTTCATAACACTGATAAGATATTGGCTCAATGTTGAGAGATGAATTAAAGGTAATATTATGTTAGCCAATCGTTCAGTGCTTCTTGTCTACCTCTCGCAACTTCATTCCTAGCTGCCCCGATGTTACTAACACTCAGTTACTCATTGTAGCTGGACACTATTGTCATATACCTCCTGTTGGAAAGTTCTTGAGTAATATACAAGACTAGATAATCACCCAATACGATTGCTTCACAGCGAGTAGTCCTTTCTCTAGCACTTTTTAGGCACATATCATCATCCCACAGAGAGCAATGGTGATATAAATTGTCTCATAGGTGACAAGTAATCCTCTGATGGTCAGGGTATATTTGGCCAGTATTTAAATGTTTACCCGCTCAGAATTGGGCTGGAGATCAGGGAGTGTATTTTCTTGTTTCTTGTTGAATTTATAATTATTATTTAAAGCAAAACCTGCTCTCATCACAATATCCTTGCCTGTAAGTTTTTATGACAAGACACTGTAGTGTTGACGCACTCTGTTGTACCAGCTGTGCTATATGGTTGATTCTTCCAAGCTTGGTATTGATATGTACCAAATTCGAGATACAATCCACGACTAGCTTGATAGGTTCAGTTCTTTCGAAAATTCCTTTATCTGACACGAATGGTAAGTTGAAAGAGCTGTGTTACCAAGTTTAGGAGGTACTCAGTCACTTTAACCGGCTCAACGTTAACTCCATGGGGCTCAATTATAATATTGCGAACAAGGGGTGCCATCTTCTTGATCCACTGCACAGATGCGTAGATGTTCGCCTTGGCTTCAGATTTTTCAACATCTAATTTCCGCAGTTGCCAGCACCCCCTCTGTTATCGGGCCTGCTCCAGTAGCTGGAAAAGGTGATTCATCTGCAGCCGCCATTCCACCCACGGCTGTGGCTGTGGCAAATAGTCTGGCAGTCTGGAAGATTTTCTGTGCTCAAGTAGAGCTGTCACTGAATGGTGAAAGGCTCAATGGCTTGGCTATGTTCCTCCGCTGGAAATCCACAATTATCTTGCAGATTCTGCACAAATTCTACTACTCTTACTCCATGATCAAGGCCCCACACATTTTTGAGAAATGCTGGTTAGTAGTGGTGTCTAACCGGTGGTACCACTTTGATCCTGGTGACAATGAGCTTAATGGAAAGATCTCTTTTAAAAACGAATCACAACAAGTGGCTGGCTGCCTACATCACAATTCGGTATCACCAGCAGTCAACTCCGGATGATGCCACCAATGCCCCAGCTGTACCTGGTAATCCACCCACTGTGGCATGAACCGATTTTTATATATAATCAATAACAATAAACTTGCACCTAAAGGGTACACCAAAAATGTCATTAGTAGTGTGTCTGCTAACAGAAATAGCCAACCAAGTTTTTCTTAGGTTAGCAGGGGTAAAATAGGTAGGGAGCAGCTGTGGTAAACTTAGACCAAAAACACTCCAGTAACGTGTAGTTTTCTTTATAAATTCCTTCAGGTTTTCTTTGCCTTCTTCATAATCATCTGATCAAATGCCTCACTTTTGGCTTCCCAGACTCCTCGGAAGGATATTTTCAGCTCTTATTGGAGTGTTTTTGGCCTTAAAATTCATGTGTCCATGTGATGACGCTGGGTCTCATGAAGAGTGATTTGCAAGCAGATCTCATTGCTTGATCAACTAGCTACATGACTGAGTGACTTTTAATTTATGAAGGCATTTGCCGATGATATTTGTAGTACTGTGTTTGCAGTTGTTAAGTTTGGTACTAGTTCTATTATTTGTTAATGTTTCCCGGCGAGGATATAAAAGAAGCAGCATCAGTGTGCTGCTTCTGTAGTTTTCTCACCGAGAAATAAAACTATCCAAATCCATATTCTTAGCTTATCAACTACAACACATGTCCAAATTCACTTGGACATTTCGGAATTTCTGATTGGGTAATAGACTTTTTACTTGGTCATGTCAGCATGTGCACAAGAGAAGGCCGGAAAATGTAGTGATTATAGGATTTCGACGGTCAACGGTGATATCCAACATTTATGTTTTACGACTTGATCACTACCATTGCGATAAACGGCCTTATGATCAACAATATCGGAGTTTGTTACTGCTCTCACATGCTGCCACCCTATTTAAAGGTCTGCATCCCAGCAACCGTAGAGTAGTTCTTTTTGCTCACCTTTTATACTTATAACTATTATTTATTTTAAATAGGAAACGTAAGGACTGGTGAACTCTGTCTTCTGCCACTAGCAAATTTTCACATACTAAAATACAGGCTGGAATGAGTATAATATAATTGAAAACGCAGTAGATGTACTAATACGTTCCCTGACCAAAGAGCTGACTGAAGAGCTGATGAATATATGACTAGAGAACAAGTAGAAGACTGTCCACTGTCATTTCCAATCTACAGAACCGAGCATACACAGTTCTTGGAGCATGCCATCATCACCTAAGCACAGCTTTATGCACTAATTTTCAACATGAAGCCCCAGGCTAGAACCATTATATTAGTGGGGTTTAATTATTGTCAATATACTTTATTCAGTAAAGCAATCAATTTCTCTCTGGCAATTCCTTAGGTACACCAGAAACAGTAGCCGGAGTGTTCAGCGTGCTTTTGCTACATTGAATTGCCATGAGCAAAGGCTCCTTTGAAAGTTGGGAAACACTCCGACTTTAAACCGCAGCCCCTCTCACCTCTTGACATTGGCTGTTGGTTGCTTCACACTTGCTTGGGCAAAGGCTTCTCAGAAAATGGGAATGCTTTTGGAATAAAAAAAATATTGCATCCTCCCTTTTTTGTCCTCTGCAAGCTGCGGCTTCAGCAAAAAAAAACCTGTTTTCTCCATGGTGGGGAGTATTAAAGAAAAGCACGATCCTTTGAAGCAATTGCTTTAGGCATTGACAAAAGGCAAGAGATTGCTTTTTCTGTTTCCGAGCACTATAGGACGGTTGGGGAAGGTGTTTTCAAGTGCTGTTCTTCACTTTTTTCTTCTAGTTGCCTCTACTCCTGCCTTGGTATAAAAAAGCCAGCCCAAGGCTGCCAATTTTTTTCTCTTCTTCACTCTCACATCCACATCTCTTTTGATTATCAAACACATTACAACCTTTTTGTTCAAATTTACTTACAAATTATGACCCTGTCGTTTCCTGCTATTTACCTGAAAGATAAAACCTTAAGGTATTGTGAATATGTAACCCTTGATAGTTCTTTAAGAAATGTTGGTGGAGCTGCAAAGTATGTCAAGAATAGTTATGTTGGAGTCGACAGGGATGATAAGAGAGTCAGCATGTATAATAATTCAGTCTATGCCGCTTCCGAAAATACAGTTTGCAAGTTTCCCTTGGATGGGACAACACCCGATAAAAATGCACCCGACCTTTCTTCTCAAGCATCTTTCTTAATAGGCTATAAATCACATGTGGATAGCTTTATGGACGAAGTATTTAAAATTTTTACCGGGACGTTTACTGACCATGGAGCAATTGTAATTGCAGCTGCAGCAAATCATTTAAACCTGTACCCATATGGAGAACTACATGCAAAGGATGTGGCTGGGTTGTTAAAAGGCGAAAGATTGCCTGAATATTGTTACAATAAAACAACGTGACCAGTGCTAGGAATGCATAATTATTTGACCTTGTCATAATCTAGTAAGAACTCTTATATTCAGTAGTTTTTTAACCTACATGTAGGATTTCGACATTCAGCAACAATATCCGACATTTTATTTTGTGGCTTGATCTCTAGTGTTGCGATCAACAGCTCATCACTCAAGAGTAGTAGAATTATTACAGCTCTCACGGACCATCGTCTCTATATAAAGGTCGGTGACCCAGCAACTGTAGAGTAGTTGTTTTAATAACCTATTATCTTTATAGTTTTTATTTATTATTTAAATACGAAACATAAGGACTGGTGGATTTGGCATTCTGCCGCTTGCTAAAAACTATACATACTAAAAAAACTACGTTTATTATTGTTTACAAAAGAGGACTCTTTATCTTCTCTTTGCTTATTGAATTATACCTTTTAGTACTACAACCACAGTTGGTTGGTTAGTGCTCATGTTTTCTGGGGATTTCCTACCTCTTGCCCACAAGGGACCCTGCGCACTTTTAGCACACAAGGATGTACAGCAAAAAAACAGGAAAAATCCAGAATACAATTCTCAAACCCAAAATTTGTGATTCCTCTTTGTTGGGCATAACCTTTGGAATACTCTCATAAATTGTCTTCTTTTTTTATATTCCTGCTATTTCTCTGCTTGTTGACTTTTGTTGTCACGCATTTCCTGTTTATTTTTATGAACAATTTACGCCAAAATGACTGAGAATCGCCACTCCGCAAAGCCTGGCTCGCTCCGACCAGCCAGGCGATTCAAGTTGCTAGATGAGTATCTAGGTCAGGAGACAACTGCTGGTGGTGTTTCAAAGAAGCGCAAGGCAGTTCTCGTCGAGCAATCGCCACATGTGCTCAACCAAACCGCGGCGGCGCAGGCTCCAGGAGCCAAGAGGGACCCTAATAAGATGTCCAAAGTAGAGATACCTGTGTCCCTGGACATTGGCCCCTTTTCTACCAACGATTCCATTACCAGTCCGCTGAACACGATGTATGAGACGCTCTTTGCTAAGAAGATTAGAGTTGGCGATGTCACTTCGCCCGAGTCATGTAAATCTGCTGCTACGCCGTCTCCCCAACTTAGTGAGGCCGAGATTGCCGCGTTGCGTCTGCGGGCTAACAAGGTGGAGATTGAGAACGTTACGCTAAAGCATGCGTTGTTGGAGGCAAAGACGGAGCTCGAGGACGCCAAGAAGAGACTGCGTGAAAAGAACTATTTGATTGGGGAACAAGATAACCTTATCGAGATCCTTACGAACACGCGTGTCCCTAGAGACGATGTGGAGGACTTTATAGCCAGGAACGGGGTCTTGTTAGATGCACTCGAGAAAAATGAGAAGTTGCTGGCTGAATGTCCGAAGTCGCTAGAGGACTATGTGGCAGCTGGCGAAGCGCGTGGTTCTTAGGCCTGCTCAAGTTGAGGTCGCATTTTCTCCTTTTTGCATTGTCATTAATTTATTCATTACCATTATTACTAACCAAGAGATATCTAAGAGTAAGTGCTGTATGCTCTGGCAGTAGCATATAGTTATGATGCGATCTTTGGTTAGGCATCAGCAGAGGCGTGCTAAAAGTAGATAGTGTACTAAATGGTCAGCTAGCGTTTTATTCAAGAGTACTTTTGCTAACGGGGCAGTCATTGCCGTGCAATGCTATACGCCTGGGCCTAACTGGTGGTGTGCATCCTTCGACTATTGACCAAATTCCTTTGATTACGCACGACATTTTTTTCGTATGGCCCTTTGATTTGTTGCTCTGCAAAGTGTACGTCTCCAGATGCGCGATAGACCTTTTAAGAGGGTCCAAGCCTTGTTCACCACACCAAATGACCCAGCGTTTCCATACACTATCGTAGTCTCGCCTACTCTCATTACTGAATTGATTGAAGTATGTGACGATGTTTGACTCAGACATGCCTTGGCGTAAGAGGGCATCGCGGATGACCTCCTGGTGGCAAAGTGATGTAGTCGGCTTTTGCTCGATAGCAAGACTATGCGCCTCCCCTGGCTCCACTGGTAAGTCGGCTATTGAGGTGCTCCCAGCCCTGCTTGTACTCTCTCCTGCCGCACCAACAGGAGTAGAGACCGTGGGCAATACAATAGCATCCGTGATGGTCTCCACACTCTTGCGAGCCTGCGGATTATCGAAGATATCAGGCGCCTGAGCTGGCAACTTTGGCGTAGAACAATCCTGCTGCGCCGCACTCACACGCGACTGCTCTACTGACGGGCTACAGGGTTGCCTGGATTGTTCGCAAAGATTAGTACCAGAGGTCGAGTCCGATTCTCGGTCAACACGTGAGGCATGTTTGAAGTTGGCAACCCGTTCTTCAATCATCTTGGTCACCACATTTCTTCGACGGCTGCGCGTATCAATGAGTATGGCGCAAAGCGTGGCAAAGACATCTTTCGCCTGCCTTACCCGCCTCCTATCGATCTCCGGGCTACTGAGAGCGATGGATAGAAGCTCGACTCCATAGGCTGCCATGGTTGGTTGCTGCTTGACTATACGCCTCGTCAATGGCGAGGTTAGTGTCCATATCCGTGACTCCTACTACCGCGAGATCTGCCCTTCCTCGGTCAGAAAGGCTGAGTGGTGCGAGCGCTGACTTTCCAGGTGGGTATTGCTTTCGTAATGTTGCCCATGTTGACTTTTTAGCGCAGACATCTCGTTTGATCTCGCCTATACGCTCCCTAGAAAGTGGCTCGACAGTTTCCTCGTCCTCGTCGCTACTGATACACATTGGCTCTTCTGGACGCTGCTCAGTGTCCATCGCAACACTATCCGCGCAAAAGGTGTGGCTAGCTGACTGCGCCTGAGAAGCCTGTGGGTTAACCTCCATGCACGCCAGCAAAAGCTGCTGGGTCATAACGAGTTGGTCAATTCTAGTGCGTAGATGGTCGAATGACATACCGTCAATATGAATAGTATAATATATAATTGAAAAGGGTGCAGATATGCATACCAAGAGACTAAATTAAGTAATTTTCTACTTTATAGTTTTCCGAAAACACGCCCAAGTAGAAAAAAATGGGTCAGTAAAATGGGCCAACTAACCAAAGGAAATTTGTATTTCAGGCAGGCAATGGCCAATGCACTTTTTTGGGTAACCGTTGCGATAAACGAGGCAAAATTGTCTACTCACTTGCTCACTTATTGTTGGACTATTTGTTTAATAAATCCGCTAGAATCAATTAAGAACAGAGGTGCTCTTCCACATGATACAAAGTGGATCGATGTATACAATTCACCCAGTTCTCACGTTGCCAAGTTGGGAGATAAAGCGGCGTATAGCACTACACCGCTATTTTCAAAATGAGGCGGAGTTGTTTACAGATGTTTAGGACAAAATACCTCAGACCACGCAGACAATCGGGTGAATATTGGTTACTATTTGCTAGACGGTACTATTCAAACATTATTGTTCTCCGTCGGATACACGCTCATCTACTGGCGCGGCGATAAAATGATTGCCCCAGGTCTTCTTCACTCAAGCAACCAAACCAGTTATTTTTTGCCTCACTACTCTTTATCTTCTAATAGCCAGCGTCGCTTTAGTTTCCTGGCGATGTGGATGTCAGTCCCTGTTATTTTGACACTTCTCCAAGCACTAGCCGTGCTGGGTAGGCGAGTAGTGGTCAATTGGGATGTCGGATACGTAGATATTGACCGCGATGGATACGGATCACGGCGTGCGATTGGCGTTAATGGTGTGCTGCCGATTCCACCAGTCAGGGTGACAGTCGGCGACACTCTGGCTCTTACAGTGCACAATTCGCTCAACTTGACTACATCGATTCATGCGCACGGCCTCTTCCAGAAGGGCACTAACTATATGGATGGAGCTGCTTCGATCACGCAGTGTGGCATTCCGCCTGGCTCACAGTTTACATACGAGTACGTAGTCCAGCAAGCAGGTACCTTTTGGCTCCATGGCCATGATCACTATCAGAACGCGGATGGTCTGCGTACACCGCTTGTGGTTTATGATCGAGGCTCACCGCCAGTCAAGTACGATGAGGATATTCTGCTCTCGTTCGAAGACTGGTACACGGAGACGTTTACAGAGCGCGTAAGGATCACTCTAGATCCCAGCCTACCCTTTCCGCCTCCACATGGGATTGGGTTTGGACTTATCAACGGTATCAATGGGAATATCACCAAGCCGATTCATTTTCAGCCCGGTCGTGCGTATCGCTTGCGTTTGATCAATATGTCGTCAACGAGGTGGTTCCAATTTAGCCTCCCGGGACACGCCATGCGCGTGGTCGAGATTGACGGCATGTACACGGAGTCACTGGACGTGGATGGCGTGGATATTGCACCTGCACAGCGTTACTCGGTATTGGTCACGGCGCACTCGACTAACTCTTTTAATTATCACTTCAACGCCACGATGTACGCCAGCTTTATTCCCGTGGAGCCTGGCCTATCTCCGCGCATATTCATCGGCGATATTATCTACCAGCAAGGCGCACCGTTTATTCAAGCCGGTTCTTACGACGACTCGTTCATATGGGCTAGGGACATTGATCTTCATGCGCTGGACCAAGAGCCTGCGCTGCCTGTTGACCGATCGTTGGAGCTAGTTATTGGCATAAGTTTATACTCGACTGGTCAGCATCTTGTTTATTTCAACAACATTACATACGCGCCGCCTATTACTCCGACACTATACACCGCCCTGGGCATGGGAAATATGGCTATG
>JANBQS010000830.1:0-11423 GCA_027577415.1 Coemansia sp. RSA 922
CGGTCGATTTGCGACGCGCGGGGAGCCAGCTCGCGCTGAGCAAACGACGAAACGGCTTCACGGAACTCCTCTTGCTCGGTTGACAGCCCAGCTATAGCCGTGTTGTAAGTGCTCAGACGAGAGAGCTGCGTGGCAGGACGGATAGTGACGCTGGGGCGTAGCGCCCGTGCAAACTGACGGCAAAACATGGCTTAAGAGAGAATAAAAAAGGTACGAGTTTGTTCTGAGAGAGATAAAAAAAAAAGTAGTAGCAGAAAAGAATGGTGAAGAATGGTGGCACAACACCACCCCGGACTCTTTATTACACGCTATTATCTTTTTTCACAAAACCCGTGGGAAAATAAATTAACGTCGATCATTTTGGCCATGTGACACTCCTTATCCAGCGTTGTCAGTTCGTGGTCCACACTGCGCGCTTGACAGAGTCTTGGGTCTTCAAGCTCTGGGCCTCAATGCGGTCCTTGGCTTTCTTCAAGTCGCCCCATGCCTTGGAAGAACCATGAGTCAAGCGCAAGATCAAGTTCATAGCCGACCCTCGAGTAATTAGCTCCTTATCAGTCATGTCAACAACAGGCGGGGCATCACTGCGAAGAGCAGAAGATAGCTTGACTACCGTGGTAGAAGTCCTAGTACGCCTGGTTTTCGGCTGCGCAGCGGCTTCTGACGATGCCCAGTCATGCACAGCCTGCGGTATATCCATGCCTAGCTTGGACAGAGTAGCCAGCTGACGCACAGTCGGAGGTTTGGATCGCCATGAAGCCCGACGGTTCATCAAGCATAGCTCGAAATGCTGCATGTTTGACATTGCCAATGTATCCATGCCGCGAATAGCGCCCTCAAGACATTCAGAAGACAAGTCAAGAATCGTCTCCTTTGTATAGCTCATTACCCTACTCGCTTTCTTCTGTGTATCTGTAGGACGCGAGACAGAAGCGGTCTTGTATGTCTTGGCTTTGCGATGGCTGCCATACCACATTTCCTTTTCTTGGTCCTGGTGGCGGTTGACAAAGTACAGGTTATTGCCGTGAGACAAAAGATATCGGTCGGGAGTCAGGCAAACCCAGGAGAACGGACTGTGTTGGAGCAACCGCATGTCGCCGCTCGAAATAGCCTCAAGACGTTGGTTTCGCGAATCCCTGGCCATAAAAGTAGCTGAAGTATTAGTTGACGCCGAGAAAAAATCCAGCGGGCTTAGATGTTCGACTGCGACAAACCCGAGCTCCTTGAGCGATCCCAAGGTATCCGGCATATTAAACCGAGGCTGCTGACCGGCCATTTCTTCGAATCGACGTACCATCTCGGCATCCTTTCCCAACCGAGTATGGCCGGTGGCAGCCTCGTTTTCCAGCTCCTGGCGCTGCTCTTCCAGCTGTTGCATCATGGCATCTTGATCCAAAACATTGGTATCGGTGAGAACCAGAGCTGGGTCCAACCCCAGCAAAGTGGGGAGCGTGATGAGCGACACGGAGCGTCGAAACGAATCGACAAAGTCAATAACCAAGCAGTCCTGTTTACTGGGACTCTTGCGCATGCCGCGGCCTAGCATCTGCTGGAACAGCACTGAGCTGCGCGTGGGCCTCGCCATCATCACACAGTCGATATTGGGAATATCCGTACCCTCAGTCAAGATACCGCAGTTGACGAGTACGGGCAATGTACCTGACCTAAAGTCGCTCAAAATGCGCTCGCGCTCGGCTGTCGCCGTCATACCAAACACTGCCTCGGCCTTCGTTCCGTAGTGTATAAAAGAGGCAACCAGCTCCCGAGCATGAGCGACATCGACGGCAAACACCAAAGTAGATTTACGCTTCTCCGCCAATGTGGCATGAGCCCTAACTATAGCCAGATTGCGAGTATCCACGTTGACTACCTTGGACAACGCTGCGGTGGCAAAGTCACCGGCTTGACTACGTACTCCATCGATGCTACAGGTAGTACGTACCGTGGTGATTCGCATGGGGCAGAGCCAGCCCTCGCGAACCATATCGAGGAAGGGTTTTTGGTAGACGATTTTATCAAACACATCAGTCAACCGTAGTCCATCGTGGCGATGCAATGTAGCCGAACAGCCCCAAACAAATGGCGCTTGGTCGCCTTGGAAATGCTCCAAAATACGCGTGTACGACGACGCCGCTGCATGGTGCGCCTCATCAATGATAATGCACTTGTATCGGCTGGCATCGTGTCTTTGCAATCGTGAGCTATGCATGCGACCCAGAGTAGCTACACTGGCTACTATGACGTCGGCGGCTGGGTTGGCTTGTCTGGTGCCCTGATCGATTGCTATACGTAGTTGTGGGGACGCTGCTTGGATCTGCCGTGCTGCCTGCTCTAATAGTTCTTCGCGGTGTGCCAGTACCAATGTCTTGGTGGCTAGTTCAGTCGGCGCGGGTACCTGTTGTATGAGGTTCGAGAATACTACTGTCTTGCCACTGCCAACAGGCAATGACACTGCCTGACGTCTGACTCCAGCGCGTAGTAAGGACAGACAAGTGTCTATGCACTCTTGTTGGTATGGCCGCAGCGTATGTGCAAAGCGACACAACCGCCGAGGCGAATGTCTGGCAGCTATTGTTGCTGATAGCATGTGAGTGAGAAAGATGCAAACAAAAAATTAGAGTTGAAAGGGGGAGTGACTATCCAAAAGAAAAAACCACCCCCAGCCAGTGAGAGTGAATACCGTTTGTATCGCTTTGAGCTGAATACGGTTATGGTACAGTTTATATAAAGACCCTGGATTCGTAATAGTGCTTCCGGATTGGTCCGTGTTAGTGCATGACTGAGGAACTCACACACATGCGGATTT
Organism: Coemansia sp. RSA 922; assembly: GCA_027577415.1. Taxonomy (NCBI): domain Eukaryota; kingdom Fungi; phylum Kickxellomycota; class Kickxellomycetes; order Kickxellales; family Kickxellaceae; genus Coemansia; species Coemansia sp. RSA 922. Next base: position 2,807 of record JANBQS010000830.1, read on the forward strand.
CAAGTGTACTTGCACTATACCGTTTCTATCGATAGCTTTGGGAGGGCTGAACTTGCAAGCTTGCTCCCTTTGGCCCTGACATTGGAGTGGAGCGTCTAAAAGAAGCAATAAACCAAAAATAAACCTGCTCTAATCGTACAGTATTGTTTACCTCTTTTTTCTTTTGCTTTTTCATCCGTCCCTCCCTTTGCCAAAGAAAGTCGTATAAAAAAAGGGGGGAGAGAGTTTCCACCACAACCGCCACAAAAAAGAAATAAACCTCGTTCACGCGCGTGTACCTAAGAAAAAAAGGTAACTCAGTTCCTCTTTTTTTTTTTTTTTTTCTTTCTTTAATTTCACTTTTTCTTTATTGTAAATACTTTTTTTTTTTCTTCTTCTTTTTCAATTCGCCTCAAATGCCGACCAATGCTGGAGGCCCGACGTCGCCCACGCAACCACAACAACAACCGCACCGCCAAACAATAGTACGACTATCGCCGCCCCTGTCACCGAACCGCCATACTAGTCGCACATCAGGCGACGCATACGATGATGAAGGTCGGGTGTATACGCCGCGTACACTGGTCGAGTCAGCAGCAAAAAGAGCTACCAACAACCAGCCTCCGTTGGCCCAGACCAGAGACCACATTCGGGAACACATTAAATACCAAACACCAGCGCAAGAGTCAGGACAAGAACAAAGTTACAAACGAGCCCAGGCCTCACCGCCGTCAAACCCCGAACAAGGCCGCGACTCTTCAGATGGTGGTCAGCGGCACTTTAAGCCCTTGTCCTCTTTTCCACCTCCACTTCCACCTATATTGGCACTGCCGCCTGCTGGCCACAGTAGTATTCAATTTTTGGGTCCGCAGCGCCAAACTGTTCTGCGCATGACTATGGATGATAGCGCTCCGACCTCACCGCATACACGCAACAGTAGTAGCGACGGTACTGCCACTAATAGTCAGGACACGCCCGAGCACTCGCAGGCCCTACAGTCTCGACGTCTGCCGCCGCAGCGACCCCAGCCTATTGGTGTCTATGAACCAGTTGAGGAGAAGGTGTTGAGTCGGCATCCCGAGCGCTACACTAGCGACGGTTTGCGGCGAAAAGAGCCCATCTACCGGCTCTATGACCATGACAACTGCCATCCGCTGTGCGGTCGCACTGTCACGGGCGGGCGTCCGGCACCGTTTGCCATAGCACTGGTTATGATGACCACGCCCATCGTGTTGTTTGCTGTCTTTGTGTGTCCCTACCTGTGGAACGATTTGCACAAAGCCGCTGTCATTGTCTTTATCTACTTGGCTGCCTTGTCCTACGCCTCGATGCTCATGGCCTCATTCACCGATCCGGGTATTATCCCACGCAACCTCGATGCTATTACTTTGCCCGATGCTTATGCCGTTGACGTAAACCCCAACGCTCAAGAGCCCAGCCGTCCGCATTCTTTGCCACCTATGCCGCCCGGTGATATTACAGTGCCTGGAGGGAAGAAGCGGCGTGGGTCAGAGCCACGCGAGTCCCAGAAACAACCTCCGCCGATGCAGTATTATGACCGGCTACCGCCACCTTGGATTCACGTAGGAGCTCCTGGACGTCACAGCGGCCCACTAAGTGTCTACGATCCCGTAGCACCGCCTGGAAGCGCGCAACGGCCGGTATCGGATTCTTACCGGATGTATCCGCCGACTACAAAGCTAGTGACTATCAACGATGTCAGCGTTCGACTGAAATACTGCGACACATGTCGTATCTACCGGCCACCCCGCGCCTCACACTGTCGTAGCTGTGACAACTGTGTTGAGAACGAAGACCACCACTGTATCTGGCTCAATAACTGTATCGGTCGACGGAATTACCGCTACTTTTACTCGTTCCTCTTTACAATCTCTGTACTGGCGCTCTACATAATCGCATTTTGTCTCGTCAGACTCATTCGTCCTATCCATCAGCATTATGACGGCGGGGGCGAAGTGCCGACGACATTTGGTCAGAGTGTCAAGCATCATCCTATGGTTCTCGTGTTGTTGCTCTATGTCTTTGCTCATACGGGGATGGTGGGTGGCTTGTTTGTCTACCATACTATCTTGATTAGTAGGAATATGACTACACACGAGTTACTGGGCGCTAGACACGCTCAGCAGAATGACCCGGATTCTTCCTCGCGTCAGTTCCGATCCCCCTTTTTCTTTTCTGCTACTAGTCCTTACTCTAAGGGCTCTTGCTTGAGTAATTGGGCGGTTGCTCTTTGTAGTCCTATGGTTCCAACTAACGTACAGTGGCGCGCTCGTGTGGATCCGGAGGGAATAGAGGAACTGGTTCCTCTCCACCGCTAAAAACCTTTGTCATTATTATCCCAATTATTGTTATTCTTATTGATATAACTAGCTAAACAAAAAAAACACTATTGTCTCTTGGTGGTCAACTATTATCAGTCATTCTCGCCCCTTGACTTGTAACTATCCTGTTAAGGGGGCAAGGGTAGTTATTAACTGGGAACAACGCTGTCATCGCTATAAATTGCACGCTTGCTTGTAGGTTTCAAATAAACATAAATTGGGACTTCTTCTTGGGTCATATCAGGACATCTTCCATCTCCAGAGATGGTGAACAAGTCCACAAAAAGACTACCACTTTGACCAGAACCTCTTACATTACATCTTTCCAAATCAAACATAAAATCCAACACCTCTACGTTGAGTTCTTTGGCAATTTTTTTTCAGCCGAGTCCAGATTATCACTGTCTTTTAGAATGACCTTTTTGGCGTTCTTCTCGTCTGTAAACGTTGCATATATATAGAACTCGTTTGCTGCAAGGTCACACATTGGTTGAAAGTTTGTTAAAATAGGGTGCCAAAAATCAAAAAGCAAATATATATATATATATATATATATAAAATAGTAGGGAAGAGAAGAGAAAAGGAGGGCAAATTGTCGCAGTCAATAGCATACCCTCCTCTAGCCATTAGCGTCCAACTGTTTGGGGAGGGGAATTAGAGTGTCCTTTGAAAAATCCTGGCCAAGTCATATTTTATAGTGGTTCTTTGACCAAAGAAGAGAATCTTTGACTTAAAGGGAGTAAAAGTTGGTTGTCCAAGCAATTTGGGAAACTGTCTACGCTTACTACTAGTAGAGAGATCAAGAATATGGCAGAGACTATCACAAATGTGTGCCCCTTTTGTTCCAGACATTTGCGTGGTTAAAAATGTATTCATGTTTTGGCTTGTTAGGGGGGAAGTATAAAAGGATGAAAACAACTGCGTCCTTTTAAGGGCAGCCCTTCAAAGACTGTTCTGTCCACTATAGTATCCTTTGACACCCTTTTTCTTTTCTTTCAATGAGTGTCCCCAACACTTTAGGACAAGAATAATTATTGGGGGACAAAGGAAGGTGGGGTTTAAAGTCACAGCGGTGCTCTGAACAAGGGGCAGCGTTTTTTGTCTGCCTTCTGCTGAACTATAGTTGGGCTTTTTTTACTTGTTGTATTTCTAGGATGTTTATTGAATAATGTACTAAAAGCTACCTAAAATGCTAGGCTATGGTTCTGTATTCGGAACTTAATGTATGGTTACTACACGAGTATCCAGACAAAACGCACTGTACTGAGCAAGTATTAAAGTTTAATTTTAATTAACCAGGTACAACACTGTCATCACCAGCAGTTGCACGCTTGTTTATAAGTTTCAGAAAGACATAAATTTGAACACCTTCTTGAGTCACATCAGGACATCTTCCATCACCAGAGAAGTTAAATAATTCCTCAAAAAGGATATCCTGTCGATCATGGCCTCTTTTATTATTTCTTGCATGGTCAAAACGAAAATCAGCCACCCTTAAACCGAATGCCTTGGCTATTTTATCTTCAGCCTTTGGCACGTCATCATTGTAATTGAGAATAACCTCCTTGGCTTCATCTTCCTCTTTGAATGTTGCATATATATAGAACTCGTTTGCTGCAAGAGGACTCATTGGTTAAAAACTTATTCAAATAGGAGTGTCAAAAAGTATAGGAGAAAGGAAATACAGTTGTAATGGTTTGGAAGGGAGCAGAATAGGAGAGAGGAAGGAGTCGTAGTCCATGACACCCTTTTTATATCATTCGCAGAAAATTGTTGGGGGGGGGGAGAAAAGTACAGCATGCTTGGACACCACCTGGCCAAGTCAAGCTTTGGTGTATTTCTTTATCCAAAGAAAAAACATTTATTCTTAGAAAGAGTGTGTCGTTTGGTTGTCCGTGCAATTGGGTATTATTATTATATTGGCCATTATCAGTGGAAGCCCAAAGGCATGGCGGTCATTTTTTTTACTTTTTTGTGCCTGCCATGTTTGAGTCCTAGTCTGGGCTAGGCAGGAGACACTTACATAGAGCGAAATGCGGGGTTTAAGGATAATTGGAAGCTTAAGAGCGTCGGAACAACTGTCTCATTTTTTAAAAAGCTGTTCTACAAAGACTGTTCTGCCCCTTACAGCGTCCTTTGGCACTGTTTTTCCCCCTCAAAGGGTGCCCCAACACTTTAGGACAAGAATAATTATTGGGGGACAAAGGAAGGTGGGGTTTAAAGTCACGGTGGTGCTCTGAACAAGGGGAAGCGTTTTCTTCGTCTGCTTTCAGTTGAACTATAGTTGGGCTTTTTTTTACTTGTTGTATTTCTAGGGTGTTTATTGAATAGTCTACTAAAAAGCAACCTAAAGTGCTAGGCTAAGTTTCAATATTTTAAACTGAGAGCTCTGTCTACTGCCTGAGCATTCAAACAAACATACTTTTTACTGGGCAAGTATTAAAGTTTAATTCTAATTAACCAGGTACAACACTGTCGTCACCAGCAGTTGCATACTTGGTTGTAAGTTCAAGATAAACATAAATTGGGACTTCTTCTTGAGTCACATCAGGGCATCTTCCATCCTCCAGGTCGGTAGTATGCCCGTTGAGAGCTTTGTGAGCTTTCTGAAGTACTTCAGCCTCTGAATTTTTATTTCCATCAAATTTGAAATCCCACAAGGTTAATTTGAATACTTCGACAATTGCTCTTTTAATACTATGTATACCAACATCATCGCAATTGAGAATAACCTTTTTGGCTTCCTCTTCCCCTTTGAATGTTGCATATATATAGAACTCGTTTGCTGCAAGGTCACTCATTGGTCGAAAGGTGTTTTTAATAGGGTGCCAAAAATCTAAGAAGCAAAATATATTTATATAAAATAGTTGGGAAGAGAAGAGAAAAGGAGGGGCAAATCGTCGCAGCCATTAGCACACCCTCTTCTAGCCGTTAGCAGCCAACTGTTTGGGGAGGGGGAAATTAGAGTGTCCTTTGAAAAATCTTGTCCAAGTCATGTTTTATAGTGGTTCTTTGACCAAAAAAGAGAACCAAAGGCTTGAAAGGCACCGCAATTAGGTTTACTAATCACTCAAGAAATTACCTCTGGCCCACATTCAATAAGCCATTTTGTTTGGGGCGAAGCCTTTGAAAACACAAATTCTGGCCATGGAAAACCTAACCGTGTTGAGTAGTTTATGTATTTTTAAAAAAAAAAAAACAATGTTAAGGTAACCGGATGCTGGTCTTTAGAAACAAATACACGTCACTAATAAGCGTAGTTCATGAATTTGTCTATAGTTGCGGTACTACACCAAAATCTATCTTTGGAACAGCCTTGTCATTTGTAAGTACAAGATTTATTTCAACAATACCAATCTTCTCGCCCTCTTCCAACCTACAAGAATCTCTGTAGTCTAAACCAATGTCAGTAATCAATTCATCGGCACTATCCGGGTCATTAAGGTAATCGTAAGCCTCTTCAAACTCAAAATCATCGACACTGATGCTAAAGTCCTTTGCGATTTCTTTTTTAACCTCGCTCACAGTACATGTGGTTGAGTCAAGAAGAATAGGAGAGTAGTGCAAGTTTGGAAATTTTGCATGAAGCAAAAAATACGGAGCCTCTGGGTTGTTCATAGGGGTTAAAAAAATTATAATAGAGAAAAACAACTATAAGGAGAAAAGAAAATGGATTTAGGCGTTGTTAATGTCTTACTCTGAGGGAGGGAGAGGGGGGAGACGGAAAAGGTGGCCTTTTAATCAAAAAGAACTTGCCATGACTTTTCCACTCACATGATCCCTTCAGTCAACGCCTGGGTGCAGGCCACGCTTGGCTACAGTCATCGCCATTCTGATCACTGCGCAAAAGAAAAAAAAAAAGTGATCAACGCTTCCAGTCAACCAAAAACACACACTATCGATGAGGAGAAAAATAATGTGACAGGTTGCACATCTGTCGCGTGTTGCAGTTAGATTGCAAGTGCATGACAAAGCACATTAGACTGAAGGGCCCACTCATTGGGAGTATAAAAGCAATCAAAACCGCGTTCAGGATATTTGCTTCTTTCTCTTCACCAACACACATTTATTAAATTTGCTACTTTATTATCATCATGGCCATTCTTGTACTCAAACACGGGGTTTCCACTACAATCCATCCAGACCAAATTGATTCCGAAGACAATGTTGAAGAATTGGCACTAAAGAAGTATACAACCAGGTTTGGCCATGGTAGCTCTGAGCCGTCAGTTTATGCAGTTGATATGGACAACTCAGTCATGAAGCTGACCAAGGTCAACAGCAAGATCTCTTATACCACCGAGTTTGTTTGTGTGGCTGTAGATGGTGTGATTCAGCATTACTTGGATAGCGGCTCACTCCACTCCCACCTCAGAAGTTGCCTTGCGGTACATAGAAAGTCAGAGTAGAGCACCCCCCCCCCAAGATGAGAAGCGTAGCCAGCATCTTCATAGTTACCACTTTGTGTGCGTGTTTTTTTACCTCTTCTATCGTAGCACTTGTCAATTACAAAGCAACACATCATTCAATTTTTAAACATAATTAACCAAGTCACTCTGATAGAGTTCATTGTCTACACATGGCTACAGAATTAGTCCTAGTCCTAGTCGTCCGAGTCCTCGGCCGAATCCTCGTCAACCAAGTTATAGCCGGCGTCTTTCACCATCCGCTTGGTAGCCAGCTTAGTACAGTACTTGAAATCGAGCTCCGTATTGTCATAGACATCAGTATAGCTCGATGGCTGAACGTATCCCTCGGGGTAAGCAAATGGCGGGGTGAGGTGCTTGGTGTTGATTGGGCGCGAAATCATGCGCTTGTCCTTCCAGGGCTTCAAATAACCAGCGTTAAACTGGAAAGCATCGCGCTCAGCCTTTCCAGAGACCCTGAACCTAGTCACATGAATGCGGCCACCGCCCAGGCAGGAAATCTCAATGTAGGGCACCTTTTTAGCGTGGAACACGGAGCCAGGCGGAAAGTCAGCGAACTGCGGGTTTAACGGCGGGATACTCTTAGGAGCGGCTGATAGTTCCAAGAACTGAACCCACTTGATCTTGTTCTTAATGCGCATACAAGTGTGCATGGGCTCCTTTAGGTAAAAGGTACGGTGAACGCGGAAAATATCCTCGGCGGTCATCTCTTCCCAAACAATGACAGAGTCTTCTCTGTCAAAAAGCCTGGTGTGAGATACTTTGGTTTCGTCCTGCTCGATCGACTTTTCTCGCGCAAAAGCTAGGTCGCATAACACCTTTAACGTCAGTTGCCCGCCCAGCGTACCCATTTCCTCAATCAACTGAATGGAAGGCGCAGTGGATGGGATCGGATAGGGCGCCTGTGCTAGTACTTTGCCGCCGTCGATAACCGATGGGTGAATCTCTTGAATCGTAACTCCAGTTACAGAGTCACCATTCAGTATAGCTGTTTGTATCGGCGATGGGCCACGATATTTGGGAAGCAAGGACGGGTGGACGTTTATCATGCCGCTCTTGAATCCGTTGATAATGCGGGGTGGCAAAAATCGACCAAAACTCGCCACGACGCCAATATCAAACTGACCGCTAATATTGCCTCCATCGACCATTGGAAGCATCCAGCTGGACATAGAGGCGGGGAAAGGATGGTGCGCAATGAGACCCTTTTTCGTGGCATGCTTATCGACTGGTGACTGGTACGTATAAACTTTTTTCTCTCGCTTCATGTAGTACTGCGCCTTTGGACAGACTACTTCCAGGTGGTCGATGCATGGCTGTGTGCCGACTCGGTTGCCTTCGAGCTCGCGTAGGACGCGTTCGCCAAACTCATCGCTGCCGAAAAATAAAACTTTGAGTCCCGATACTGACGCCGATACTGATAAGTTGCGACGACACGTAGGCGATAGCGAAAGCCTGGCTAGGCAGCGCGCCATTTGCCGGGCTTGCATGTACATTGCCGCCACCGCCATTTTTGAGATAAGCGTGGGTAAAGGAGATAGAGATGGAAGCTGACAAACACGCAAAGTGAGGCCTTGCTGGCGTTGATTAAAATAATTTTGGTACATGTACTCTTCGATGGAAGCCAAGTAATCTGACTTGCTTACGGGGATCACTTCTGATCGGGCACGTATTTTTTTATTTTTATTTAAGGATGAGGTTATTTGGAAGGCCACGAGTTCCTTTAGCGCCTAAATGTATATCCCTCAAAGAAAGACCGCGTGGTACAGGTGGCGGGATTAAATAGATGACAAAAAAACAACTCAGGAACTTTTCCTCGCTAGATTGCGCGTGCTTGCGGATGAGAGAAACGGTCAGCTGAGCCCAGAC
>JANBQS010000831.1:0-11411 GCA_027577415.1 Coemansia sp. RSA 922
AGCAACTTTCGAGCGATCGCTTACCCGCTTTATTTTTGCCAGGCCAAACTGGAACTCTCTAGCACTTCCAATGACGTGAAGTACTTGCAAGTGGACAGCCTTGGCCTTGGGTATCCCTCGCATCATCTGGCCAAGGAAATAGTCATCGAAGTGAGCGACCGAGCTGTTTACTCGGGCGAGGCGCTGAAGTTGCTGTCGCAAGAGCCATACGATGGTTGCGCCTTTCCGCTGGCTCGCACTCTTACATTTGCGATTGTTACAGATGAAGACGAGGGTGGGGATGGCATGACTAGCCTGGCGATAGCTGCGGCCACCATCAGCGCATTTGTGCAACGAGTCAAGGGCATGACACCCGTAGCCACTAAAATTGGAGTGCGACCAAGCGGCTTTGCCAGGCCGCACTACGTCACAGGCCATCTCTTCAGTATTCTGGTCTCACAACTCTTCCAGCTCGTCAGCAGCGTCGAATATGTTTCCTATTTCGACTCACATGTACCAATGGTACTGCAGCTGGATTCTATTCGCAACCTATCGCACATTCGGTACGCCTTTGAAAGCAGTGTTGATCAGCTTATACAACTGGCGCGACTCAACGCGCCGACACTACAGTCGCTTACTATCGAATCCGAGCTAGATATTGACGTTTCGGGCCTTCTCAGGGACGATTACGGCAACTATGTAACCTACCCGCGCTTACTCTCATTAAAGCTGTGGGATCTTGGAACTCACGTTGCGCCACAGCGACTAGCATTTAAGGGCGCCGTTCCGTTTCCTTCTCTTCGGGCTCTACGCATGTGGCTAAGCCATTCATTCGAGGACGACACGTTTTTCAGGGGCAATGCGTTGACTCTAGAGAGCTTGGAAATTCGGCTCGGCGACTCTATCATTCAAGCGATTCGCAGACACAACGTATTTACACCTGGTAGTCATCCAAAGCTGCAACATGTCGGCGTCGAGTATTTGGACGGCATTCAACCCAATTGTCTTACCACCATCGCCGAGGCAGTAGAATTTGAGCTCAGCATCGGTCCCAAGGCAACAGTGCGAGATATTGGCTGCCTTCCATCCAGCATGGTGATGGCAACCTTTATCTCATCGCTGGGCAAGCACGCTTGCATTCAAGTTCTGATGCTACCACATTTATCGCTGGAGCTCTGGGACGTTATCACCCTTATCAAATCACTCCCGCTTCTGTCCGACCTACATACGATGTCTCCAAGAATTGGTTTGATGCCTGCTGGTATCACTCATGATGACCTTCCCTCGTTTATGATCTCGACTTTTGCCCCGATGGGTGAGAAATTCAGGTGCTGGCATCTCAACATTTGTAGTATGGAATCATTCGCTGCAGAAGCCCAGTGCGTGTTGTTGTTGGCGTTGGTGTGCCCCAACTATGCCGCCACTGCGCCTAGTGTACATAGCGCATTCATGGATAAAATGGAAGAGACTATCGCCTCAGCTATGTTTAAGCAGTATGCACCCCGGTTACGTCGTTTGCTGTCTTACAAACTTTGTTGATTTGAGTGAAGATGAAAATAAAAACGAAAATACTTTATAGTTGCTCTTTCTGCCGTGGCGGTAGTGGCTGCTCATATGGAAAGCAAAAAAAAAAATCAGACTGCAGTCCAACTCATTTCGCTTCCATGTAAAAAATATATAATATTTTTTTTAGCAATTCTTCAAACCTTTAAACTTTTGGCAGTCAAATGCTGATCACAGTTACAAGTTATAGCAACAAACATCAAGTTTTACTCTGGATAGACAGTATTATTTTTGTCCAATAGCATGCGTAATATGTAGGTCTGGTGTGCGTGTAGGAATGTAGACAGGTCGGTTTATCGTTTTTCTGAGAGAAGGGACATCTGGCCCTTTTCCTTACAACAGCACTTTAACGTCTCGCTGCCCCCAATGCTCGAAGAAGACAAAAGAAAGTGAGCACAGGCAGATGAGAATACTATTATGTTCAAAGCCGCGTAGGCATTTATCACCATGACACCATCAGAAGACTTTCTTTTAAGCTGCTCTCCTTTGAGGAAAAGAAAATTATAGGGGTTCTGTTGTCATTATTTTGTGGTATCCATGTCATAACATGTGTCTTTATGTCAATTTGATGTCACTATTGGATGACCTCACTGCTCCCTTCCACCTTCTTTCTCTTATCCTTGCTGACTGAAAATCCAACTATAAAATAAAAAGAAAGTGGAGCGCCCACATTTTTCACTTTCTTGTATCCCTACTTTTCCTTGTCTGCAAACTATCAGTATTCTTTAGCCATTAAACTAACACAAATATCTGACTATCTACCTGTGCTACTGAACATGAGCTACATTGGATTCGCAGAAAATGTAGCCTCCCTTAAAAAACTCATTGCTGAGGATACGCATGAAACTCGCATCGTGTTTTATTTCCCCAAATACACGGAGGGATATACTATATCTAAGGAAAGCAGAGCACTCGCTAGAACTCTGAGCAAAGAAGATAGTACTAGCATCTATATATACAAGGGTAATGACAGCCATGTTCTTGATAATGATCTTGACAGCCCGTGGTATCAGCAGAGAGTAGACTTTGATGATTTTGAAAGAGTCCATCAGTATATTGGAGACGCTCTAAAAGCCATGAAAGTCAGCTTCAAAGCGTTCGAATCCATGGCAACGTCGTAGACTTTAGCAAGGCTGCCTATCAGTTTGGTACTTCAATTTTTTTTGCAATACAGCTTAGTTGTGAGGTTCGCAGTTGTTTTAAATAGTAAACATATAAACTTTGAAACAAGATAAAACTTCCCCGATTTTCCGTCTAATGTTGAGCAGGAAAATATATAAATACTAAGCCAAAATACTTTGATAACCATGGGCAGACGTTGTTTCCTGTGATGTCACATATAAGCACTAGGTGACACCAGCCACCGCCTTTGTTTCAGAGAGCGGCTTTATATTTTATAATATCAGCGACAGATGAGTAAATAATCTTCAAGCCGATAAAGTAGCTGAGCAAGTGTGTGCCATAAAAGTAGTATTCAAAGGTACTATGAAAAAAGTAGTGATCAACATAGTGGTGGCTCCTTACCGATACTTCTAGTCAGAATTAGCCAACGCTTCGCCCGCTGCCTTGGTCTTTGCGGCACACTTTTTCAAGTGGTTTTTAAAATGGGCCTCATTGTCGTACTCTCGATGACAGTGATGGCACGTAGTTCTAGTTGGTGGACGCTTTACCATGATCTGTTGAGATTGAAAGGTTAGTGTTGTTCGATATAGTAAAAAGAAATTTATGAGAAAAAAGCTGATGGTGTTTAAATACATCAATCCCTCCAAATCATGGCAAGTATTTATAGTGCGTATTTAAGGTCATGTGTAGCAGTCGCTACAAAAGATTATATAGACATAGTAGGATGCTATCTATTTGGCAACAGCTGTCACCAGCTGGAATACTATTCGTGGTGCTTTTTAAGAGATGCTCTAGAGGAAATGATGCAGTGTAAGACAATTACTGCAATATAGCAAAGAGAGGTAACTATACGCCGATTACGAATGTATGCAATTACTATGCTTGCTTATTTTTAGGTGCTCACAACTCTACAATTGTTATTGAAATTTCTTGTATTTCTATATAAAAACTACCCGTACCTTAATTTCCTAGTTAGCATTCTTCAAAAAGAAGAACATGCATTATTGTGTGTTTGCAAGCAAGAAAGTGCTGTTGTGTCTGCTTGCATTCTTTCTTGGGCATTTATAAATATATAATTGATAAAAGCTATTCAATTCTTGTCCGCAATTTAGAACGCTAGTTCAATGGATTTGTATCAGGTGCGCTATTTTTTTTACGAGTCTTGTATTGTAGAATACTGTAATAGATAATAGAAAATTTTAATTAGACAAACCATGGACTATATTTCGTAAGTAATGACGTCGGCCAAGTGAGGATAGCGATCCTTGTACTCGTCGATAAATGCCCTAATGATGGGTTCGAGTGGCTCTGGTACCGATAGCTCTTTAAGCGCGCCCGTGTTCAGGATGAAGGCTTTTATGCCACAGGCACTAACCGCAAAAGGACAATCCTCATCTAACGCGATTATCATAACGGATGCTAGCTTTTCGCCCCAAGTCAACGGCAGATCTGCGCAAATATACAGCGACTCATCTTCAGCAAGACTCTCAACAGTCGCAGTACCGAATTCCAAGCAGTATGCCTGAAGCTCTGTCAGATTGGACAGTCGAGCTATTAGTTTGCAGAGTGTCGCATAGTTGATTGAAGCCATTCCGAGCATCGTGAGATTTGCCCAGCGAATCTGTTCCAGGTCTAGGTTAAATATTTTAAAGTTGAGCTCCAAAGCTGCCGTCCGTCCAATGCAGATATTGGTGAAAAAGTGGTTAATGATGTTGCACAATTTGGCCACCTCCTCTGGGCTGTACGCATAGATATCGATGTGCAAATCTCGAACCCAAGTAAACTTTAGTCGGCTGCAATTGGCGATGTCGTCGAATGAGCCGGTTAAGCGGACTGACTCTAGCTCAGTAAACGGGACATCGGCGTACAACAAATCGCAGTCGGGAGTGCAATTTTGTATAGCCAATTGAGTGAGCGCGGGAAAGACAAGCTGGTCACAATTGTGTGCACCCGAGATTGTTTTGCTTTGAACCTCGTCCTCGGTGGCTTCTTCGACAGAATAGTCAAAGAAAAGATGCAGAACAGTCAGTTGACTAAACACAATAGGTCGGGTAAATATATCGTAGCGAAAGTGGTGCCAGGCAAAGTTTCGTGGGACACTGTCCAGCTTCAACACTTTTAGCGTCTCGCCACAGATGCTAGGAAGTACACGATCCGCTGACGAGTCTAGATAGAGCTCAAGCACCGCGATTTTTCTCAAAAAATGAGAAAAGTCAAGCGGAATTCGCGCCCCTGCTCTAAGGACTTGTAACTGTCCGCCATAAAGAGATACAAGGTTGGCGTAAACAAAATCCTCTGTGCTTCTGAATATAGGACAGCCCAAGTTAAGCTCAGCTATACCACGCATGTTTTGTCCAAAGTACTGCATAGTGCGCGCAACATCCGCAATTGTCTGCTCGTCGATGTCATCTGGCTCGGCGAAATGACCGCATGAAAACGATGGGAAAGTAATCGATAACGTGTTGATGCGAAGCCAGTCCACATGGTCCAGTTTGAGAATCCCCAGTACGATATGTTGCAAGTGATCGAGAGTAACACCACCTGACATCTCGATTGTAATACGCTTGGCTTTTAAAATACAGTCGCGTAAGCAAATCAGTTCGGCATTGGAAGTCCACGACATGTGAGTGCTGTGAATAGACTCGTCGATAGGAGAGTCGCGGTTGGTGCATGCCTCGGAAACCTCGACAAAGACGTGATCAAAAACAAATATCTCTGCAAGTTTAACCCATGCTCGACAGACGGCTAGTAGAGGCAATTTTTCTTTCCACTCGTTCAGTCTGTCGGCCGGAGTAACTGCCACGTGGTACAAAATCTGGGCAAGAACAGTCGTGGGAAGGTCATTAATATGAAGCATAGTGAATAGATAATTCAATAAAAATAAACTACAAGAAAAAAGTGTTGAGAAGAAAAGGGGCCAGGTATGTCGTGCCAGTTGCCATATCACGTTGTCAGATGTGCATGCTTCGTGTGCTGATTTCCGTTATGAATTGCAGCATGCATTAATCCGATTGTCACCTTGGATGTCTTTAATTTGCGACTTGGAACTCGGTTTTATTTTTGTCCAATAGAAAAGTATTCACTTGTATTATATAGGAAATAAATACTTAACGTCGTCGTCCAGAATCTGTTCTCCATTCCTGAAGGCAGACTTTACGCACATCCACTTGTGGTCAGTAAGGTCGGTTGGGTATTTGAACTCGACTTTGCAGTATCTGCAAATCAAGATAATGTGTTCGTTCATTTTGAAATAAGGTTAGCGATATTTTTTTACAGTGATAGTGTAGATAGGTATATAGTAAGGCGAAGAAGAGCGTTGAGTATTTCTTCGGCCGCCTCCCTTTTTTGTAACTTTTAGTGGCGAAAAAGTCCTATGGCGACAAAATCGTGGATATGAATATCTATCTGATAGATAGATATGATACAAGCATGGCTTTTTCCCGGACGTGCATTTTTTTGATACAAAATAAACCTGGGTGGGATTAAGACTAATCTCCAGGTTAAAGATGCGCAGATCCACGTACACATGATGGAAACCCTCGCCTAAGAAATACAAAGCGCCAAGAGCCTGGTCGATTTTGCATGCGATGCCCACGTTGTCTTTTGCCATGGTAAATATTGCCAAGAATTGGATATAAATGCTTTCTACTATTGCTTAGGCAAGTTTGATTTAGAGAAAGAGGTCCACTTCTTTGTCCATTTTGCTGTATGTGCACTTTAAAGACAAATTTTCTTGGCTTGGACATGCTTTGTGCAAATCGGCTTTCATGCTTGGCATGTGCCCAGCGCATTCCCCCTTTCCCTTCTTTTCTCTTAGCGCTCATATTTTTTTATCAGCTGGGACGCTCAAGGCAGCAGACCAAGTTGACCACAGCGACTGCTGAGTTGGCCAGTATAAAAGGTCTGCTCCTCCACACGATGGAGAAGTAAGATACCACAGTTTCGCTATTAACAATACTCGTTTACTAATTGCTACATCAACACTTAGGTTAAATCCAATTGCTACATATCTCAAGCTTGTCTTTACTTTTCCATTTTATTTTTCTGTCTTTTCTGTTGTGAAGGATACACCTTGCCTCTATCGTTTATTATTCTGTTGCTACTTGCACTATTTCACCCCCATCTAAGAATGAATATCAGTAAGAGTACTATTGTTTCTATTGCTGCCATGCTGGTTGGTATGCAGCACATGTCTGTTGCTCTTGCCGCACCAGTTTCCGAGGATTTCCCTCTCTGGGTATTTAAATTTATTATGCCATGTCCCGGCGCTGAGGGCCGGATTGAGTGTACTGGCAGTAGTGGATTAATGGTCTGCAATCACTCGAGATGGACAATCCTCTCTAATTGTCCTGAGGGCACTTCTTGCCAAGAGAGCACCAACACCTGCTCCTAGGCAAGTGCTCTTCCAGAACTGCTAGCCAGCTGTCATAGAATAACCTCAACATGGCTACTCCACTGGTCTGACACTATCATGCACCTTTTCTAGACTATTTTTTTACATGTCAAATAGTCAACTACAATATATTTTTTGAATACCTTGTTTATTAGAGTTTAGCAGTTTGCAGCCTCCTGGCTTCAATATCGCGGAGTACGCGTCGCAAGATCTTGCCCGAAGCTGATTTGGGAATCGAATCAATTAGCTCTACGCCGCCGCGCAATGCCTTGTAATTAGCCACCCGCTCTTTAACCCACGCTCTGATATCCTCCGCTATTCCCTTGCTATTAAGGCTTGGTCGAACGACGACAAATGCCTTTGGGATCTCGGTTTCCTGAGCCTTGTCAAACACCTGGATCACAGCGGCATCAAGTACCGCTGGGTGGTTCATCAACAGCCCTTCGAGCTCGGCAGGCGCTACCTGAAATCCCTTATATTTTATTAGCTCCTTTTTGCGATCCTCGATAAAGTAAAACCCGTTATCATCCACCTGACCAATATCGCCTGTGTGCAAGAATCCATCCTTGTCGATAGTCTGGGCGGTAGCCTGGGCGTTCTTAAAGTAGCCCATCATTATATTGGGACCACGCATACACAACTCGCCCAACTCATTAGTGCCGAGTCGTTCGCCGCTATCGCCGATAATCATACACTCCATTGATGACAGCAAATATCCAACTGAGCCGTCAGGCGCACCCTTTGCCTGTGCTCTATGTGACACTGGCGAAGTCTCGCTAAGTCCGTATGCTTGCAAAATGCACAATCCATGTTTCTTGCGGAATATTGTCTGAGTCTCGCGGGTCAGCGGCGCTCCACCACTGCATATATACGAGAAAGAATTCAAATCGTACTTGTCCACAATGGGGTTCTTCGCCAACTGTATCACAACTGGTGGCACAATGTGCGCAACTGCTATTCGGTACCGCTCAGTCAGTATGCAGAATTGCTCTAGATCGAATTTAGACATGACAATCTGGTGGCGTCCCTTGACGATCGACAGGAGCATAACGACTACGAGCCCGTAGGAGTGAAAGTAAGGGGTACACGCCATACACGCCTGCTGTGGGACCTTGCTCTCGGCTGCGGCGATATGCGGGTCATGGGCCTCTACAATTATGTTCTGCAGAATGTTACTAACGATGTTGGCGTGTGAAAGCAATACGCCCTTTGGCAGCCCCGTGGTCCCCGAACTAAGCAACAAAAACGCTGGCGTATCGCGGGCCTGCTCTTCCGTAGTCAAACGAACGCGATTGTAGGGTTTGTCGCTCAAAACCTCGTGGACTGTGTTCTCACGCCCGTCAATTGTCAGGATACGGTGGCTCATTATGTAACTGTCACTGGTTTGTATCGCCTTGAGCACGGTAGACAGGTTTTCTTTAGTGGCGATTACAGCTTTGGCCTCGGACAAGTTCAGCACATGGGCAATTTCGCCAACGGTGTAAGCTGGATTGGCCGTCACACACACCAAGCCAGCCATGAGTGCGCCTAAAATAATGGCTGGGTAGTAAACAGTGTTTGGGACTAGCAGGGCAACCATGTCTCCTCGCTGAAGGCACAGGTTGTTGACTAGTCCCGAGGCAAATTGATTGGCCATGCGCTGCACATCCATAAAGCTTTGCATTGTGACATGGTCTGTTAAAGCAGGCAGGCTGGGGTTGACTCCAAACGCCGAGTGTTTTTCGGCATGCTCATAGACGAACGTGGCCAAGTCCTGTGTTGGGGGCTCGGCAATACTGGGATATGGAGAAACAAAAATCATCATTAATAGTATAAAAAAGGGAGCAAGTAGTGCCAAGTTGGGAAAGAAAAAGATGTACGTGTGGCGCTTCCTCCCTCACCCTTTTTTTTATGACGACAGTCGCTTTACTTGCGTGGCTGAGTAAATTGCACCAAGGTGCATTGATTAGTTATTTGTCAGATCAAGAACATATATTTTATATTTTTTGGAAAAAAAAAAAAAATATATCAATAACTAGGTGCTCTGACGAGGAGTCTTCTTGGCGCAAGAGTGCTCATAGTAAGATGCCAGATTGTTGAAATTACGACTGCACTTTTGGCACTTGACATACTGGGAAACCTGGCTAATGAATTCGCTCATTATTTAGAAGAAGAAAAATAGCTTGCTTCAGATATTTGGTTAGAAAAAAAAAAAAAGAATGAATGGATGTGTGAGAATATCATGGTCACCATAGTGAGTGCTTTTATACCTGTGTTTGCTGGAGCCACCTGAATAGATTAATGGCCATAAAAGGTGTGTACATCTTGTTACGCTCATTCCGGAACATTGCAATGATGTGCGCCACCGGACCCCACAGCCCACGTGGTATATCTGCCGACTGGTAATTCCGTTCACACTGGCATGAATGAATATACGTTACCCCCTAGAGATTGGTTCACCCCCAATCCAATCTTCCAGTGGCTTGCGTTTGGGGGTGAGGGACCATCTTCTGTCATAATGACCCGTGTTGGGGCCATGGGATGGGAAGCGAAAAATATTTTTAAAAACTAGTGACAAGTTGAGAAAGGTTTGTCTGTGGCTTTGTATCCCCAATTTAATCGAAGCAGGCCAACTGAGTTTACTGTTCTTTATTTCAGATGTAGTGTTTCTTAATTTTTAAGGACATCTCAATAGCTAGATGTTGAGATATCTACTGTCGATCTTTCATGGCACACGGGTGGTTCAAATAAGTGTCATAATTGTGGAAGGACATTCTACACTCCTGGCTGTGGAAATAGTAACAATTTGTGTTTGTATGTGCGCTCATTTGGGAGAGTAGCTTCATAAAAAAAATTCAGTATAGTTGTTAAAAAATAATGAATGTAAGAGTATCGAATTTGATACAGGTAGCCACTTTTATAAGCGACTTTATACCTGTGCTCATTGGACTTGGCTGAATTGTGATAAAGGATATCTTGTTGCATAGGTCTATTCGCGCAATTAATTGATATTTATTAAAGGTGAGACAATGTTGCATATCGGGACACTATTGTCCAAATAGCGTTATTTGCAGAACTATTATCAACTCTAAAAAAGGCTTGAATATATAGGACACATACAAGCAACTTTTTTTGTTGTTGTAAACCGCGCACTAGCTCCATTAATGAAATAGTAATAAGAAATTCAGCTATTCTAGGCAGAGTCGTCGTCATCAGAGTCAGTTATAATCGCCTTGGACTTGTACTTGCTAGATTCTGTGTGGGTTGCAACTTCTTCTTCATCGGCAACGTTGCGACGCTTCCGTGGAGGAGGCGTAGACCCTTCTGGATCATCATCGGTATGGCCACTTGAAGGCTTTGCGCGCACACGGCTTCTAGGTTCTCCAGCAGGTTTCCGAGTGAGCTGTTTTGCCTTTTTAGTCTTCTGATGACGCGCCGTACCAGCAGCCGAGTCAGAACCAGCTCCATCGTCGCTAGCAGCCAGATCGTCGTTGTCAGAGATAAAACCATCGGGAGCAGCACGGGCCTTTGACTTTTTCGACCGACCAGAGGGCATATCAGCGTCATCTTGCTTGGAGGAGGCGGCCATCTGCTCGCGCAAAATGGCATTGCGCTCCTCAGCATCACGCAACATCTTCTTCTCCGCCTCTTGCTGTGCTTTAATGGCGGCCTCGGCTTCATCGCGCTTCTTCTTCTCATCCTCTTCTTGCTGCTTACGCCACTGCTCAACGTGCTCTTGGCGCTGACGTTCAAACGCCTCTTGTTCTTGCTGCTTGCGAGTAAGCTTGGCTACTAGCGCCCTGCTGTAGTTAGCACGTTCAGTGGCGAGTCTTGCGCTGAAGAGTAGCTTTTGGCGTTTCTTTTGCATGATCTTGCCCCAGCTAGCCAAAAACGTGAACGCCGCCGTGCTGTGTGCAATATAGGCAGCCGCCGCAGTAAGATCCTGGAGCGTGCGCTGTGACTCTGGTTGCTCGCTGACGAGCTGCGCAACAGACTGCTCGACAAGTGCCAGGTCGTACAAGACTAGGCAGTCTTCGGGCGACAGACGTACCGGCAATGGCTTTTTCTCAGATCCGTTCATGGTAGCAGTCTCGGCGACACTGGGTTCAGCGACTGGTTCAGCGACTGGTTCAGCGACTTCATCGGCCATCTCGATATCACTGTCAGCATCCTTTGGCTCGTCGCCTCCATCAACAGCAGTCTCTATGGCCGCGTCACTATCCGCAGCACTGGTGTCGGGCTTTAGGGCGGACTCTGGCAAGTTGATGTTTTCGTCAGCGCACAAGCTACGCGCATGTTCTAGAGCGGCCCGCATGATCTCGATATCTTTCGTAGCCTTGGCCTGGATATACAAGGCGCGGATCAGGTACAAGCG
>JANBQS010000832.1:0-11404 GCA_027577415.1 Coemansia sp. RSA 922
TACTTGCTGATTGATGACCGCCTGAGTGAGCAAGTGTCCTTCTTCTTTTCTTCTGGTGTATATTATCATTGACCTTTTTTGTTTAATATTTCTTCATCTGCTTGAACGACTGGAAGACACCTTTGGCCCAATATAGATATTCCTTTTTATTGGAGCAATCGCCATCCGCGAAATCAACGCTTATTTTCCAAACTCCGATATGCCCAATAGAGCGCCGAATAATGGCGGCCGTAGAGAAGAGTTGCGACCAGTGCTATCGCCAACTCCGACTCCGACTCCTCAGCAACCACTGCCTGATGACTCGTTTCCAGATATCCATTCCGAGCAATGGAGGACGCCAGATACTCTCGGCCTTGATGTGAACAATCAGGGTCAGATATTTTACTTTGCCAACGATGATAAGACCGAAACAGCGACTACCACTGCTACGCCGCAGCTCCATAGCAACGAATATATCAGCAAGCTGGCCGAGGTCAATGAGAAGCAAGATACTGTCAAAGACAACACCGATGATGTTGACGACGACGAGGACTCGCCATACGACTTGGTGCGCTGCGCAGTGTCCAACAAGGACGAGCCCGAGATGTACTCGCTGACCTTCCGCGTGTGGATTTTAGGCGTAATATTCACGGGCGTTTTGAGTTTTGTCAATCAGTTTTTCTTTTACCGTCAGAATCAGCTCTCTCTCGGCGGCTCTGTCGTGCAGCTGCTAGCATTCCCCGCCGGCTACGTTTTATCGCGTGTCTTGCCTACTCACCAATTTACTACGTTTGGGTACAAGTGGTCGATGAATCCAGGGCCGTTTAATATCAAGGAGCACGTTTTGATATCGATATTCGCCACTGCGTCGTCTGGCTCGCCCTACGCTATTGATGTCGTCACGATAAAGAAGATCTGGTACAAGAGCGACTTGGGCTTTGTGGCAAGTATGCTGTTTATTCTGACATCGCAGCTAATGGGCTATAGCTTTGCCGGTCTTACGCGTCAGTTCCTCGTATATCCGGCTGCCATGATCTGGCCAGCAACGCTTATTAGCGTGACGCTGTTCCGGACCTTTCACGAGATTCAGAACTTTGGCAGTCGCTTGACTCGTACGCGCATGTTCTGGATGTGCTTTACGGGTAGCTTTTTGTGGTACTTTGTGCCCAACTTTATTGCGCCGGCGCTCAGCTACATTGCCATCCTCTGCTACATCGCCCCCAACAACGTTATAGCTCATCAGCTCAGCGATGCCTACAACGGTCTGGGCATGCTCAATTTTACTTTGGACTGGTCGACTATCTCGTCAAACATGGGCTCGCCTATTGCCTACCCGTGGGTCATGGCGTGTAATCTATTTGCTGGCTTTGTCGTCGTCATGTGGATCATTACACCTATCGGCTATTACTCGAATACGTGGGGTACAGGCAACTTGCCTATTTACACTGCTCACTTGTTCCGCGCCAACGGCTCATCCTACGATATACATCAGATTATGACACCCGACCAGCACTTGGACTTGGCAAAGTACGCCGCCTACGGACCGGTGCGAATGACGTTCCAGTTTGCCATCTCGTACGGCATTGGGTTTGCTGCCATCATCACGCTGCTTGTCTATATTGGCTTGCACTACGGCGAGGAAATTTACCAGCGAGTGCGCCAGTCACGCGAGATGGACGAGGACATTCACATGCGCCTGATGCGCCACTACACCGAGGTCCCTCACTGGTGGTATATTGCGCTGTTTGTCGTAACATTTACCACATCGATTATCATCTGCGAGGTATACCACATGATGCCCTGGTACTGGGTCGTCGTCTCGACAGTAGTGCCGCTGGTGTTTACCATCCCGATTGGCATCATTCAGGCCATCTCGAATCAGCAGCCCGGCCTCAACGTCATCACCGAGTTTATCATTGGCTACGGCATGCCTGGAAACCCGATCGCCAACGTTACATTCAAGGTATACGGCTACATTACGATGACGCAGGCACTCAACTTGGTCAGCGACTTGAAGCTCGGCCATTACATGAAGATCCCGCCGCGACACATGTTTATAGTACAACTGGCGGGTACTCTGCTGGCGTCGTTTATTGAGCTTGCCGTGGCATACTGGCTGATGAACACTGTCAAGAATATTTGCACGCCAGAAGGGTATCCGTTTACTTGTATCTCTGCCAATACGTTCTACTCGGCGTCGGTCCTTTGGGGTCTAATTGGTCCTGGCAAGCTGTTTGGTACTACCAGTCCATATCACCCGGTCTTGTATCTATTCTTTGTTGGCGCTCTGTTGCCCGTGCCCGTCTGGTACTTGCAGCGACGGTATCCGAGGAGCGCCTGGCAGTACGTCAATGTGCCAGTGGCAATTTCCATTGCTGGCGCTATGCCACCCATGCCAGCGGCGAGCATTGTCAACTGGTTTATTGGCTGTTTTGTATTTAACTACTTGATTCACAAGTACCGCAATACGTGGTGGCAGCGGTACGCATTCTCCTTGTCGGCGGGCTTGGACTCTGGTTTGGCTATTTCGGGTATCGTGCAATTTGGTCTCTTTGCCAAAACAACGATGCCTGCATGGTGGGGCTCTGATGCCAACCACTGCAAGCTGGCATCTAGCGGTGGCTTTTTGAATAGGCACAAATCTTGAGTACATTGTTCTTTGATGTGGCGTGTGTTTTTGTTGTGGTTTACAAATGAATCGAATCCTTTTTTATAAAAAAAATTTGCTTTTTCTTTTCCTTTACTCTTATTTATTACTATTTCTTTTCTTTTTTTTTACTATGACTGTCGCTAGTACCGTTCCAAATGGCATCCACGAGCTGACTGTGCTTGACGGCAGCCAAAGCAACCGCGCCAACTTGCAGCTAGTATTCTTTTACCAAACCAAAAATGGCAATCTACGCCAGCAAATGTCTATGCGCATGCGTATGGCGTTCTACGAGGCCATGTCTCACTATCCAATCGTGTATGGCAAGCTACAGCGGCAAGAACAAGCAGTGCGCGTCGTTGTCAGCGACGACAGCCAAGATAAATTGAAGCCGCGCTACGACGAGTATGACGTCACCGAGCGAGTTGCCGACATTGCCGCAGCGCACTATAACTGGGCCTTGTGGCCCAAAGAACTGCTCAGCGTGTGTCCCGTGCGACCTCCATATGGCTCTACCGCTGAGCTGCCGTTGATGCACGTAGTCATGACTTGGCATCCCGACGGCTTGGGCTTTCTTGTGTCGATCGACCACTCTGTCGTCGACGGCATTGGTCTGGGTACAATAGTCAATCAGTGGGCTAGTATTGTGCGCAAAGGTCGGATTTTGCTACCAGTTGACGCTGACCATGCCACTGTCTACCAAGAGCTCGTGGGCTCTGTTAAAGAACCGCAAGGCGGTTGGTTTTACGATTATGTCGACTCTTTGCCCGAGGTGGAGCCAGCAGCCATAGCTGGTAAGAAACTAGACGACAACACGGCTATTTCTGACATGGACCTGCGTGCGCCGCAGCAAGTCGAGCTGGCATTGCGGCAGAATACACATGCAATGCGTATGACACCTGAGGCAATGAAAAAGCTGCTTGACGATAGCCCCCAGCCCGCATCGGCTATCCGACTGGCATATGCGCTATTGTGGCAGCGCTATATTGCCGCCATGGCAACTAGCGCTAATTCTCGCGATCAGATGTGCTTGATCAACGTCATTCACAGCTCGCGGCACTTGGTTGACCGACCTTGCTACGTCGGCAACGCCGTATGCCCCGTCTACTCACAGCGAGCACTGGACGACTTGCTAAAGTCGCCGATCAGCGTCGTTGCCAATGACATTGGGCAAAATATGCACGCGGTGACGGGGTCGCAGTGGCTGGCGTTTGCGCAAATGTTGAACGACCCAGTGAGGCAGGCAAAGTTTTACACCATATTTGCCAACCCAAGCGCCTTGCAGCTGACTATATCGAATATCTCGCGCGTGCCGTACTTTGACGTCAACTTTGGATTTGGAGCGCCCAGTCATGTCACTCTTTACCCTATGGTTATTCCGGGATTCTCCGCATGGCTGCCGCTAAGTCCTGAGGGCGGCTTGCACATTATGTGGAATTTGCCAGAGCGCGTGTTTAATGTGCTAAAGCAAGATCCCGAGCTGACACGTTATGTCGAGGTGCTCTTTTAATAAAATAAAAAATATACATTTATTTCATTTCATGTAATATGTTTTATAAAAAGTTTTTAACTGGCTGCTGGACGGGGTCTCAACTCGCTGACGTCCATACCGTGAACTGTTTCATGGTGATTCAACATCACTTTATCGTCCAATGTCACGAAGCAACAGCCGAATGAGCATTTATAGGTATCTTGCGTATAGCGCGCTTCAACCACGAATGGCTTGGTCCCAACGTTTGGAATAGGAGGCGCTGTCTCGTCAGTTGGAGTGTTTTCTGGAGTTGGTGCAGAATTCATACCTGGCACGAGAATAGGCGCTAGAGGCTGGTTGCTTAACATATCAAGTATGAATTGGATACGGAAACTGAGTATAAAACTGAGAGAATATGTAGGTTGGTGATGAAGAAAAATGAAAAAAGACGATTTCATGCTGGGGTGGTCCCCTTTATACAGCTGCAAGGGAATTTTTGAACAGGCAGGCATGTGTGTCCCAGTCAACGCCCAAAGTGTGCACGTGCTCTTAGTAGAATCGGTAGGAGGCCCAAAAAGTGGGCTGCTTGTTTGCAGTCAGTCGGAAGGGAAAGTGACTGTGGGCTGATCTGATCGGCTGTTAATTGATCATCGGGCGGAGTGACGCTGTGTGCCCATCACTTGGCGTCACAAGTGAAGGCGGTGCTGCTTCTTGAGTCTCTTACTTTTTAATATTGCGCATTACTCAATCCTTATTATTTTTTGTTCTTTTATATTTTTTTCCTTGTCAGTCAAACAAATTTACTACCTGCCACAATGAATCCAGAATAGTAAGAAAGCAAAAAATGACTTGCACTATTTTTTATACACTCGAATTGTACCACTAATTATGACTTTATTTTGTAGCGACTACTTGTTCAAGCTTTTGCTCATTGGCGACTCGGGCGTTGGCAAGTCGTGCCTGCTGCTGCGGTTTGCGGACGACACTTACACGGAGAGCTACATCTCGACAATTGGCGTTGATTTCAAAATCCGCACAATCGAGCTGGAGGGCAAAACAGTAAAGCTGCAAATCTGGGACACTGCGGGGCAGGAGCGGTTCCGCACTATCACGTCGTCGTACTACCGCGGCGCGCATGGCATTATTGTGGTATACGACATTACCGATAACACGACGTTTGGTGACGTCAAACAGTGGCTGCAGGAGATTGACCGGTACGCGTCGGAGGGCGTCAACAAGTTGCTTGTGGGCAACAAGCGCGACTTGGAGGATGCGCGCCAGGTCGACTACACGGCCGCCAAGGAGTTTGCCGACGCCCTGAGCATTTCGTTCCTGGAGACGTCGGCCAAGGAGTCGACCAACGTCGAGCAGGCCTTTCTGACCATGGCGAAGCAGATCAAGGACCGCATGGGCGCGTCCAATGTCGGCCACGCTGCCGGCTCGCAGCCTGGCCAGCACAAGAAGCAAGTCAACCTGTCGCAGGCCCAGAGCGTGCAGCAGGCCGGCTCGGGCGGATGCTGCTAAACACTTTTTATTTTTTTTTATTTTATTTCACCTAGCTAAATACAAGTCACATGCCCGCCACCACGTTAAACAGGTGGTATACGCCGTCAGCGTCTGCCACGCCCACGCGCGCCTGGCACTTGCTGCACTCCACCAGCCGGAATACTTCTGCGTGCTTTGGCGTTGCCTCGGTCTTTGGCTCCAGCAGTCCGCTCGGTCCGTAGACAAACAGCTCCTCCTCGCGGATCTCACAGTGCTTGGTAGCCAGGGCGCGAAACTGGTCAGCAAACCTCGCATGGCGCTGACACACAAAGCAGATCTGCACCAGGCACTGCGGACACGACAGAACGGCGTCGCTTCTGCTTCCTTTGAGCAGCTCGCTCTCTGCCCACGCTGCGTCTCGCTCGTCCGCCTGGTCGTCGTACATGTAGTCCTCTGCCGTCTTTTCCATTGCAAAATAGTTTCAAGTTACAAATAATAATATTTAGTCGATAAGCTCTACCTGGATGATGGTGATAAAGTCGTTGCGATAAGCTTGGAAGCCATGCAAGAGACGTGTGGAGCTTCAGGGAATTTCTACGTGTTTATGGTCCCAGACCAATAATCCGGCGCACAGTTGCCGCAAATAGCGCCAGCCCCGCCAGCAGCATAATGTGCACTGACGTCACATCGTAGAGCCACATGCGCGCATAGGTCCAATTGCCAATTAGCGCATAGGTGCGCCCCGCCGAGCTAGTATCTGCAATACAGCGCAGCGCAGCCTCGCACACTTGATCAACGTCGAGCATTAGCGCCGGGTACACGGTCGAATTATTTTGAAGCTTTGGGTTATTCATGACCATAGGAGTACGCACGTAGTACGGCGCCACCGCACATACTCGGATCTGCGGAGCCAAGAACCGGCTCGCGCGAGTCAAGTGGATCAGCCCAGCTTTTGCTGCACCGTACACCTCGCCACCGCGGTTCGGCATAAGCCCGCCCATTGACGCCATGTGCACAACCACGCCCGAGCGCCCTGCCGCCTGCACGTGCTTGACAAACACTCGCGTTGCTTCTATCGGCGCTCTTAGGTTTACGTCCAGCATCGCCGACAGCCGCTCAAAAGTCTCGTCGTCGTACAGGGTCGCTGGAGAAGCAATGCCTGCGTTGTTGATTAGTACGTCTGCTGCGTGTCCATACTCTTCTGCCGCCCACTCTAGCATCCGTGTTATGTCTGATCCGCGTCGCAAGTCCGCCGACAAGTACACGGCCACGCGCTGCCCAGCCCCGCTGTTGAGCTCGTCACAAAGTGCAATAGCTCCGTCGTTGTCGCTGCTGCAAACGTCTACTAGCGCAAGCCTGGCTCCACGTTCGGCCAGCCGCACTGCGAGACGCCGCCCTATGGCTCCGAGCGCCCCCGTCAGCACCACCACTTTGCCACTAATGTCGTATGCTGGCTGTGAGCTCCAAAAAAGCATACTCGAGTAATTATATAGTTGTAGTAGTAATGACAAAAATAAAAAACGATGGCTAGCAGAGACAAGAGCTTTTCCCCTTGCTTTCTGTTGGGCGTGAGAATAGATCCAGCATAGAGTTCCCAAGCAAGCCACATTTGCCAAACAATGCAATATACTCCAAAAACCGTTAATGCTGCGACGTATCCCACAGCTAAATAAAAAAGTTCATATGAATGTACTTTTAATAGGTTTGTAGTGAGAGCTATTCTTTCATATCATTAAACATATACAGCTTGTTTTATATTGAAATGTATTTAGAGCAAAAAAAATAGGAAAAAAAATAGCAAATAGTAGGGAAAAAAGGCAAAGTTGCTATGGTTCAATTATAGACATTGTTGGATAGTATTTATTATATCGGCCTGTTCCATCCATTTACGGGATGCCATCCAGTGGATTAGCTGATTCGAATTGGGAATAACACTAGGTAACGTGGCATTTGTAAGTGTGCATGATGGCGCATAAGATGTTGAATTGTTTCTCCAGTTAGCTTAACTCTGGTTGTGTTATTTACTCTTGTTATCAACAGAATCTATTTTACTATCTAATAGATATAATTCAGGGTATGCAATGCTAAAGTGTTGTTATCAGCCTCCTCTTTCTCTTTCTCTCTTTTAGCCTTTGCTGCTTTAATTGCTAGAAATTTTGCTTTTCCATTATCTGACCGAGTTTTTCTCTCTTCAGCCTTCCTCCTAGCTTCAGCCTCTTCGGCTTTTCTAGCCTTTTCTGCTTTAATTTCTAGAAGTCTTGCTTTTCCTTTTTTTGACCGAGTTTCTCTCTCTTCAGCCTTTCTCCTAGCTTCGGCATCAATATTTGCCTGTATCATAGCAGCTTGTGCCCGCTCATTATCTTCTGTTTGTTTCCTTATTGCCATGATCTTTTTATATTTTTCTTCTTGAGCCAGCCTGGTAGCTTCTGCTTGCTCTTTAGCAGCATTTATCATTGCAAGTTTTGCCTTTCCAACATTAGTCAGGCCTGGTTTGTACCTACGACTGGGATTCGCAATTACATGACTCTGTTTAATCTTTAGAAGGTTTGTAGATTGTTGAATTCTTTTCTGCTTTCCAGTATTGCCAATCTTCCTTCCAGTACCTACTATATTCGATTTTCCCTTTGCTTTATCTGGTGAGTTCTTGGCAGCCTCTTCATTTGCCTTTGCAAGTTTATCTGCCTCTGCCTTTTTAAGAGCAGCTCTGGCTTTTACTCTTGCAAGTCTGTTTGCTTCTTCTTGCTGAATCTTTGCCAGTCTAGCAGCCTCATCATCATCACCCTCATTCTTGCCTTCTGGATCCTTGAACTTGTTATAGAACATCCACACTATGCCTGCATTAATAAAGCCCAGTGGAAGGCTGGCAATGCATATTGTGCTAGAGCCTACAATAATGTACAACATTATTTCAGGTGAAAATGGCTTGGCACAAGTGTCTCCATCCTCACACAAGTGCTGCTGGTAGCCCTGATACAATGCTAGTATCAGCGGGTCTTGCAAGGTAAACAATCCAATGGCAGCAAAGGCAAATCCGTATGCAATGTGTCTGAATCTTCTACGTGCAAATAATGGAAAGTTTTTCCTAAAGAACCCCTTGGTACCAAAATTGCACAGGGCCAGCACTAACAGCCATATCATTATGACTCCACGTCGAAAGTACTGGATAGTAAACATAGGTGATGAATAGAAGGGGATCTGGTAGGCAATCATAAATCCCTGGCAACAAGCCATCAGTAAACACACAATAATGTTTAGTGCATTACAAGCACGTTGGAAACGGCGTCTTTCATCCTTGGCCATTTCCTCTTCTGGGCTCAGATATGGAGGGTCCATTACGTAGTGAGTATTTCTAGGCAATAATGAAAAGTTTACAAGGATATAGTTTAAGTAATAGTAATACAAGTTGGGAAGAAAATAAAGAAAAAGAAGATGGTAATCTGTAGATACTAGAAGCATTATGCTAATGTGGTGGCATTTCTTCCCAAGCTTGCCTTTAAAAGGTATAAAGGATATCTAACAAAGATATGTCAGCTTTTTACTCTTTGAGAAGGTTTTTTTTTTAACCAAAAGCCATAGTAAAAGGAATACCTTTTGCTTACCACAAACTGCTAAAAAAGCCTTTTCTTAAAAGAAAAGTACTCTTTGTCAATAGCTTATTATGTGAATTTTTCTTTCTAAAGGCTTTGAAAAATATTATTTTTGCAACTTTATCCCACTGCTTACTCTTTCTTGGCCACTTGTGGTGCACATGTGCATTCTCTTGTAATGTGTTTGTGCGAATATAGTTAGTCTGTAGGCACCCAATTATGTTGTCACTGGGAATGGAATATTGATGATAATAATTTCCATACGTATTCTACATAGTTGACAGCACAGATGGCCTTGAAATTCCTTTCCAGTAGTTGTTTGGAATCTTGCCTTGATGATCCTTGTAGCAATATAAAAACTTTGTGCTCTGTGTAAGCACCAACTTTAGTCAATTACCTTTTTCTTACCTGAAGAGGAAACTGTACATGTCTTACTATGCTAGTGTACCTGGTGCCAATATAGTTTTAAAGTAATATTTCAATCTTAACTATCAAGTACAACCCATTACAAGGGCATTGGAGGTACATGTGCAGCTTGCTTACGGATATTAGTGGTGAATAATTCGCCTATAAAAGTTAGATATTACCTTCACTCTTATGTTATTTGTCAATAGTTAATCACAACAGCATGGCTTCCCTGTGTCTCAGATCCACAATTTCACTAGCTTGACACTGGGAGGACCCTCTGTCATCCAAGACTTTAAGAAGGGGGTGGAGCTAACAGTAAAATTTTTAGAATGCAAACAAAACAAGAATATATCTCAACATAAATAAAAGTAAGTGAGAATATAGACTAGCAA
The DNA here is from genome assembly GCA_027577415.1 of Coemansia sp. RSA 922. Lineage (NCBI taxonomy): Eukaryota > Fungi > Kickxellomycota > Kickxellomycetes > Kickxellales > Kickxellaceae > Coemansia > Coemansia sp. RSA 922. The sequence continues at coordinate 9,970 of JANBQS010000832.1, forward strand.
TCTCTAGTATGCAAAAACAATATAATACTTGTAGAAAAAGTAATGTACCAGTTGGGACACACAGAACTGCAGCCAAAGCTGGCAGCAGCAAATGCTGAGTGAGCTACAATTTATGATTCACTCCTCTGAAAGATCATGGGTAGAAATTCTTTAGTCTGCTATTGCTCAAATACACACATATATTCTATATTATACTCACTAACTTGTTCCAACTTGACAACAAATTTATTCTATTACAATAAAAAAACTACTAACTAATTATGCCCTATTGCTGCCATCATGGGCAACAGCTGGAGGGTCATACTCTGGAGGACCAAGTGAGGCCATCTTACTAATGTAGCTCAAAGCAGTGGTGGTCATAATGTCAAGCTTTAATGCTGGATGATTCTCCTTGTAATACCCGGGAAATGGCACTCCCACAGGTACTCCATTTGGCACCACTGTACTACCTGTGTTGGTATACTTTATCAAACCACAAGAAGGATAAAACTGTGCTCCCATTTGAGGGTCTTGAGTATTAGTCTTCTCTGCCATGTTTAGCCCAATCACTTCTGCTCTGATAATGTATGTGTCTGACTTGAGGAATGGCTTCATGGGCACTGCAAGTATGCCATCATTAGCTATAATCTTCTCTGAACACCAGGCATCACTATCACCAACATATTCATATATCTTAAACCACTTGTGGCCACTGATATCTGCCTTGGCTGGAGCTAAATACACCACACATGGTCCCCAAATGTTCTTGTCTGCCATGAGCTGTGTGGCATTAGCTGAGCGGTTGTCCACATCAAAGGAAAGGTAAAGTACATCATCAGAGGTGACCTCTAGTGCCTTCTGTGTGCTTAGTGTAATGTTTCCTGTTCTACACATCATTTCTGGTGACTTTATGTTTAAAACTGGTGTGCTTGGATTAGTTGACATGGACAAGAGGTAGTTCACTGAGAAATCTGAACGTTTATATGAATCCATTCCCTTGAGAAACTTTTGAGCCAGTCCCAAGTTGGCAGAGCTCAAACATAAGGCAGCCACCAGGGCCACAGAATAAAACAGCTTCATAAATTGAGTGTACAAAATAATGCAATAAAAATAGCAAATAAGAAAGTATGAAGATGAAAGGCAAAGTGCCAACAGTTCATCAAAACCCAGAGAACAACATGTTGAAAGAAAAAGAAAAAGAAATAGGTAAAAAGAAAATTTTCAAAGAATTGTAGGCAAAGGATTCCTCAAAGAAAAAGAAGACAAAAGCTCCAAAAGAACTGGCATGATCATTCCACCTTTAGCTCTTTCTTTTCAAAGAATAAGTATGGCAACCAGAGTAAGGCTTGGGAGGAGCACAGTTGGTAATAGAAAATAGTTGAGAGGGGGTTAGAGAGGGGGTTAGAAGAGGGGGTTTAGAAGAAGAGAGAGAGGGGGTTAGAAGAGAGAGAGGGGG
>JANBQS010000833.1:0-11370 GCA_027577415.1 Coemansia sp. RSA 922
GACCTATTGACGTGGGCAGCCTGCGCGATGCACTCGAAGACTCATCAGAGTCCAGTGGCAAGCAAGGTAAGTGTCGAGTATCCCTTGTGTTCGCCAAAGATTCACACCAAGGCTCACTCTATCTCTGCATTGATCGTGTGTGCATGTCATAATTGTAGATTTCGTTAATCTGGCGTGGTGGTGGACTAGACGTGGTGGCAAGACTATCGAGCTGCGCGGGTTTACAAAGACTATGGAGTTTATAGGCAAGCTCCTCAACGAGCAAGGGCCATTCGACGGCATTCTCGGCTTTTCGCAGGGCGGAACTTTGGCAGTTGTCATTGCTGCTCTACTTGAAGGACGTGATGGCCCGTCGTTTGGCATTGAGGTCAACCACCCTCCGATAAAGTTCCTTGTCGTGGCAGGTGCGTTTGAGACGGAATCGCCTCAGTACCAGTATATCTACGCCAAACCTCTGACAAATACTCCTAGTTTGCACATGATGGGCACCTATGATACCGTGGTGGGAATCGCCAAGCCTCGTCAGCTGCTCAAGATGTTTGAGAATCCAGTGGTGTTTGAGTTTGACGGTGGTCATTTTATTCCTCAGACACCCAAATGTATAAGGACAATGACCGAGTTCCTTGTACCACACATTCCTGGCCTTCAGCCAAAGTCCAACACTGACAATGTGCCTGAACAGCCGCCTACGCCGCCACAAGAAAGTGCCTAAGCGATAGCTGTGTGGCTGCACCTTTTTTTTTTTCTTTTAACAATATATTTTTTTCTGCCTGCATATCAGTGGCGCAAGTTGCCACTATACCTAGTAGCGCCACAAAATGTACCAGCCCGATATATTTATTTTATCGTCTATTCGCCAACAAGCAAATACATTCTGTGACATTTCATTTTTCTCTTTAACTTTTCCCTTACTATTTGCTTCAATTTTAGCCTATTTTTATTTATTTTAGATTATCCATCTCTTGGTGCTCGCTAACAATGGTTGTTGTCACTGCCGAACCACGCAAGCTGAAGATATTGTGTCTTCACGGCTATGAACAAGACGAAGATATATTTAGAACAAAGCTGCGCTTGCACATGGCCAGACTATGCGACAAAGCCGAATTTGGTAAGTAACATGTGCTATTTGAAGTAATATTGGTGGCTAATATTGAATGAAGCAACGCCTATTCATGACTAAAAATATCCTCTTTCTAGTCTTTGTCACTGCTCCCAACACGCTAAGCCCCTATGACATTGATGGGATGGACAATATGGCACGCGCAGCGGCTGTAAGGTCAGGAAAGGCCATCTCGCGAGAGTTTAGGGGGTGGTATGCGCTAAAGAGCGCCAGTCCCGAAGTGGTTTTTGGACTGGAAGCCAGCATTGTCTATCTCAAGACCGTGCTCGCGGAGCAAGGCCCATTCGATGGCATATTCGGGTTCTCACAAGGTATTTTTTTTAATCATGCACAATGTCATGCAAACTGTCAATGATATGCGGGGACTAGAACCTGGAACTAATGACACATATCTTTGAAACTGTAGGTGGTTTGATGGCGGCGGTCATGTGTGCGTTGTTGGAGCATCGGTATATTGGATTAGGAGACGATTGCATGCACCCGCCGCTCAGATTTGCGGTAATTTCGTCTGGGTACAAGCTCAAGGACAGCCGCTGGGACTATGTATACAAGCGGCCTATATGTACGCCCTCGCTTCACACGTATGGCGTTCTGGATTGCATGATTGGCATTAGCAGGTCAATGGAGCTGCGAGATAACTTTGTGCAGCCGGCAGACCACTGCTTTGTGGGCGCGTAAGTACAACAGCGATTTTAAGGAATGTGATGTGCTGTGAATTGCTAGTGGCTAAACAAGGTGTACTACTTTTCTCTTCATACTGACATGTAGTCACTACGTCCCAAAGACACAAGAGGCGCTGGACAGCATATGCGAGTTTGTCGAAAAGTTTACCAAGTGAATCTAGAGTGGATCGTCGTACCACATTTATAAGTTCTTCACTTCTTAGTAGCTCGAATACAAATTGCTGACGATCTGACTTTTTCTTACCTTCTAAAGAAGGAATGACGTAAGCGACGATCACAGGTAAACAAGGCGCAAATCTCCATTTAATTAGTGTCTACTTTAGGTAGGATTACAAGTCACAAGAGAGGCTGGCATACAATACCTTTGAGCCAGATAAGAGGTCATCTCAGCTGACATGTCTGCTTATCATTGACCTGAAAACGCCGACATTTGCAGCATAGGATATAAAAAAAAGAGACATTATGTCGGATCAGGTGGCAAAGTAGAGCATGAACACAATTTAAAACAGGTGGTATGTTATGTATGGTGGGTGATATATTGCTAATTGTGCGAAATGAGGGGTGTGTACGCCTGAGCAAGCACTCCGCACTAGTGATTCACCGACACAAACGCCGATAGTGGCGCCAAGCTCATGAGAAAGTCTTTATAAGTAAAGCTACGAGACTGGCTTTTACTTTTCGCTGACACCCAGTGACAACCACCGTCTCTACATTTACTCGCTTTACCTTATATAGAACCCTGCCTATATTCATCTACGTGCCTTAAGCTTCGCATTCTCTTGTCAATCACTATCGCCACCAGCCGATTAGTCTGCCATATAGACTGGCCGACAAACAAAACAGTTCGCCGTAGCAGCAGCAGCAACAGTGGTACGTCTATTCTTATCACAGTCTTCACAGTGCCCAGTGCCAAGGACAACGCACCAACCACGGGGAGGCGCATAGTTGCAAATCCCTTCGTGCTCCTCATTGGACGGGGGGTTTATCTGGTTCCAACAAGGCAAAACAGTCGCGGAGAGAGCGTCGCCTGGGCATTCATCCAAATTTCCGCTAATTTGAGTTGCCCTTTCATTTTTTTGTAGTGGTCGGCCGAAAAAGGAGGGAAACATTATCACGCAGGCAAACTGCAGGCAGGCAGAAGAGGCATATTCGTTTGTTGTTGTCTCTTTCTACAACCCACCCTCCCCATTCACCCGTTTTCCGTTTATTATTATTTTTTTTTCGTCTGCGCGGCATCCGGGAGTAGGCTTCAAAAAATCCAAACGGATTGACAGGCATCCCCCACCAGCACAATCAGACTGGACTAGCGCTGCAGCGTGGACCGTCGCACAAAAAACAGGTCAGACCGTTAAGCAGCAGGGACAGACCGTGGTCTAGCGAAAAAAAAAAATAGAGGCGGGACCAGCTGATAGACGCTATTCGCTCAAAGCCAGTGAAGGACGTCCTTATAGCGTAATCCCTGACGTGCAGTTGGCGCATCTCGATCAAGAGCGAAAATAAGCGATCTTTCTTTGCAGCAAGCGAGACACTCTTTTGGGGTCGGTTGACAGCGACATCGAAAAAAAAAAATAACGGAAAGTGGGAGCGAGCGAGTGAGAGGCGCAATCAAAAGAGAATAAATAGCGAGGCTGAGCCTCCCAAAAGACTGGGGGTTTCTTTGCTCTGCCCCTTTCCTCCTTTTTTCCCCTCTGTCCCTCTCGCCCCTTCATTTTTGTCTCTGCGTTGACCGCGAGCAAACAAAGTCCAGTCCCCCATTTGGTTCCCCCCCCCTCTTTCTCCACGCCTATTTTGCATCAGACTCCGGTTCCGGTTCCCGTGTGCCCCGTCTTTCCCCCTATTCGCACCCGGTTGTTGGTTTTTTAGGCAGTGCTCGGTTCTGGTAGCCTAGCACACAAACACATCTCTCTTTATTCTCATAATGTCGTTCCAGCCTCACGCGAACTTTATGTTTCTCAACCAGTTCCCAGTCGACGTTGCGAGTGCAAGCGCTCAGCAGATGACGAACGACGGCGTTGCCACCAGTGGCAATGGCGCTTACTATGTTGGCAACAACCTAATGGTAGCCAATCCCATGGGCTCGCCGCCGGGCAATTCGATGATGATGGCAGAAATGCCACAACAACACCTACCGAGCGGACATTTGACAGCGGCGCAGGTTGGTGGCGGCGGCGGGGCAGACAATGAGCGTAACCACTCGCCTGGCAGTAACCACTCAGTTTCGAGCTTTGACTATGCACAGCGCCGTGCAGCACACAATGCCGTTGAGCGTGCGAGGCGCGAGTCCCTGAACGGTCAGTTCCAAGATTTGGCTTCGGCTGTCCCGGCCCTCGTCCACATCAAGCGCCCCAGCAAAGCCACGATAGTGGAGAAGTCTCTCGAGTATATCCGCTCCTTTAGGGAGCACTTGTCTGGCCGCGACTTGTACATCAGAAAATTGCAGGTCCGCAACCTCGCGCTTCACGACCAAGTCAACCATCTGCGCAGCCAGCTGGGCATGGAGCCCATTTCAGAGTCTGCCGAGCCCAGCTTGCCTTCCGCCGCCGCCGTTACTCTGCTATCCATCGACGGTACGCCCGGCGTCAAAGAGGAGGCTGAAGAAGAAGAAGAGGAGGATGATGATAACGAAGAAGAAGAAGAAAACGAAGAAGAGGTTAGACCAAGGAAAAAGAGGCCGAGCGCTAGCTTGCACAAACCGAGCAACTCGGTACAGTCATCATCGTCTCTGTCGCCTACAACGGTGCCGTCTGAGCAGACGCAGAAGCCACACAGACGCCGTCAGCAGAGCCTGGATCTGCGCGTCGCTCTCGAGCAGAGTACCAGCCGGCCGGTGCTCCGCGTGCAGACCGCTGCATTGACCAAGAAGAATTTGACTGCCGATGGCAATAATGACCTAGGCGCCTCGGCTAGCAGCGCCTCGCCACTACGCTCATCGCCGCTCTCGGCACCAGCGCTGCAGTTTGTTGCGCCGTTTGGTAATGCCAAGGCAGCCATGGCCACCAACTTTATGTATAGTCACCCCCACCCGGTCCCGAACGTGCCCATGGCCGCCGGGGCCTACCACCCATCGAACGCTGCTACCATGGCCGCTGCTGCCTTTGTGGCGCATGCAGGCGTGGCCCAGCAGCTCCAAGTACCGCCCCCTCAGATGTACCCCTCTGTAATGGCCATGGGCAACGCGTCCATGACCGCTGCCCAGTACAACTCTGTCATGGGCTTTAATGTCGTCCCCAACTCATCCTCGTCGTCGAACTTGCAGGTCAGCTCGATGCCCGGATTTATGACCCAACCCCACTCCAACCACTCGCCAGCTGCGTCGCTTGGCCTAATCGATATGTCAAACTTTTCCGCCGTGTTTGCCCCCGTCTCTACGCCGTCTACATCACCGCCGATGGTGACTGAGGCTGACATGGCTCAGGGAATTAACGCCAACCAGTTCAACCACTAACACTCCATCTTCATAGCCATTACTTGCTCTTTTTTTCAATATATGACGAAACATCGCATTTACTAAAGAGTATGCACTTGTCAATAGTGTAGTGAAACTTTGTTGTAGGAAAATTTAAATGTAGAGCTTTCGTCTAGTGTGAAATGCCCTTATTCTTCTCCAAGTCGTTGCAAGGTATTTCTGTGGATCGCTCAGCACACCGCCTTGCATTTCTCCTGAACACCTTCGGGTCATTACGTATCTCTAGCGCTGCGTCAATATTGGCGGGTGATTCGTCGTTGGGACTGCTCAGCATGGCAAGCACGCTAATCAAGATGGTCTCCACAGTCTGCGCGGGGCTCCAGCGCTCCTCGGCGTCTTCATATCCATGTGGGTCGTCTCCCGCCGTGTGCAGAATCGAAATACACACCCGTCCGTCCTTGTATACATTGGGGTGCCACATCTCCGTCTTGAACGTTAACGTAGGCGGCGCATACGGGTAGCCCGTGGGGAAGCTCATTACTGCTTGGAATACGCCTCCGTCGTAAGGCGTGTCTGCTGGACCAAACAAGGTAATGTTCCACTACACGTTGAGCAATTGAAAGCGCAGTTATAAGTTAGTGTTACCTGCAGACCGCTAGTAGAAGGAGAGAAAAGTGTTGTGTACATTTCATAGGTAAACAATACATACCTTGAACAAATCATCGTCAATAAGCCCGACCGAAAACGATGGATTGGGATTCTTCAGCAAGTCTACACTTTTAATAAGCCATAGCGCATATTAGTAACCAAGGTCATACCGTCGTTGTTAGGTGCTAGAACAAAAGGCAAGCATTTACCTTTCAGCTCTTTCGAGAGCTTGATGGACGCAATCCGGACCATGCCCGGGTCGGTCATTGTAGAGGAGCTAGCAGAATTCATTCAGAGTAGGTAAGCGCTGAACTAATAGAATAAAAATAAGGAAATGAGAGTCAACGAATACGAGAAAACACAAAAAGGTAAAGCAAAAGAGCAAGAGAAAAGACGAGAGACCATTAAAGAAGCGCCTTTTGACTTTGCTGTGTAGTCTTTCTAAAGCACCGTGCAAAAGTTGAGGCTCCAAATCAACCCCGATCCAATTAAGCATTAGTGTGCGGAGGAAAAAGCCTTGAGAGACATTCGTTCCGCAGTCAAATCCCAAGGAAATGAGTGGAAGGGGCCCAGGCTTGTGCAACAATCTTTCTCTCTCGACTTTACTTTGTTTATTTTTTTGGACACTATCGACTATCCTATCTTTAACTGCTCTTTATTTCCTCAGCCATGGTTGTCACTCGCTCGAGAGCCAAGCCTCCTGTGCCTCCTCCTCTTCCAGCTTCTCCAACGCTCCATGTCAAGCGCAAAGGCCGCCCAAAGAGTGTGAAGAAATCTGCTTCACCCAAAGTCGAGCCTGCGGATTCTGACAGCGCCAACCAAGCATCTGTCTCGAACGCTCGCCCTACCCGCCGTCGCCGTATCGCCAAGCAAGAGGACTTGGAGTCTGAGGATACGACAAGCATCATCGCGGACACCGTCGCCACTACTGCCACTACTGCCTTGTCTGACGCAGATGAATCCTCTGCGAAGGAAGACGATAGTGAATCTGATAGTGAAGCAAGCGACTTTGGAGAAGCCGTCACTAAGGTTCAATCGGCGTCGATGTCTGTCGATGATGATGACGACGATGATGACGACGCCATCCTAGACCAAAGTGATTCTGGATCTTCATCGGATGACTTTGTGGACCCAAAGAGGGCTCGCTTGGCAAGCCGGCTCGTTGCTCGAGCTAGCCGTATCTACCAGCAGCGCAGGCGGGCTAGTAAACGTCAGTCCAGCTGCAGTGGGTCCCTCGACGACGAGGATCAGGCTGGGTGGGCGAAAATGCAACAGATGCCAGTAGCCGAGCGGATGCCTGTGTTTGGCGATATGAGACTATTACTGAGCCAACAGCCGCTGCCCACTGACAGCGAGCTAGCCAAGCAAGCCCTGGCCAGCCTTGCTGCTAAAAAGCCAAAGCAAAAGAAGTGGAAGCGGAAGAAGGGCGGCGAAAAGACACACACGGAGATCCTTGAGGGCGACTTGTCTGATGGCACTATGGATGGCAGTGTAGTCGACCCGCGCACACTGCCCCTCGACCACATTGACTACAGCAGGTATTCGGTGCTGTTTGTCAACCATCCGCACTTGCGCAATGCGTGGAGTTCGCTAGGCCCGCCAAGGACTCCCAGGAAGATCGACCAGCCGCACGACCTCAAAATCAAGCTGCTGCCCTTCCAGCAAGAGGGCGTTGAGTGGATGGCGCATCAAGAGCACTCGATGTTCAAGGGCGGCATTCTAGCCGACGAAATGGGCATGGGCAAGACGCTGCAGACTATTGCGCTTATGCTTGTCAATCGTGGCAAGCCTACCTTGGTTATCTGCCCGACCGTTGCTCTTTTGCAGTGGAAGAGCGAGATTGAGGCCGCCACCGATGCCTTGTCTGTGTTTGTGTACTATGGTAATGAGCGCAAGAAGATCCTCGATGACCAAGGCAAAGTCGACGCCAGCGAGTTTGCAAAGTACGACGTCGTGCTCACCACCTACGCCGTCATGGAGAGCGGATTCAGGCGCGAGCGCTTCGGCTACCGTCTCAAGGGCGTGCTGCATAGGGAGACCTCGGTGCTGCACTCGATCAACTGGTTCCGTATCGTCCTTGACGAGGCTCACAACATTAAGGACCGCAGCAGCAACTCGGCTCGCGCAGCTTTTGACCTCAACGCCCAGCGCACTTGGTCGCTTACTGGCACGCCACTACACAACCGCGTAGGCGAGCTGTACTCGCTGATCCGCCTGAGCAAGTGCGACCCCTTCAGCATGTACTTTTGCCACATTTGCTCTTGTAAGTCGTTGCACTGGGGCTTCCTCAACAGCAAGCATTGTATCCACTGTGGCGACAAGTACACGACGCACTTTTGCTACTGGAACATGCACATTCTCAAGCCCATTCAGCAGCACTCGGTGAACTCGATTGAGAGCAAGGTGGGATTCAAGAAGCTTGGCCGTCTGCTGGACAACATCATGCTGAGGCGTACCAAGGTTGAGCGTGCGCAAGACATGGGCCTGCCGCCACGTATTGTGGTTACTCGTCGGGACAAATTCAATCCCGATGAAGAGGACCTTTACATGTCGCTGTTCACGGACTACCAGCGCGAGTTTGACACGTATGCGCGCCACGGCACTGTGCTCAACAACTACGCCAACATATTTGAGCTTATCACTCGTATGCGACTTGCCGCCAACCATCCCGACTTGTTGCGCCTCAAGGTCGATGCCAAGGCCAAAGTCGGCACTGACAGCAGCGATACATTGGTTTGTGCCATATGCAACGAGGAGGCCGAAGACCCTATCCTCTCAAAGTGCAAGCATGTGTTTTGTCGCACCGATGCTCAGATGTACGTTGAAGGCACGGATCCCTCGGTTGTCCTGCGCTGTCCCATGTGCTATGCAGAGTTTGACATTGACCTTGTGCAGCCGGAGATGAAGCATAGTCTGGGAGGCGGCCGTAGCGACAGCGACAGTAACAACGCGACTATGATGGAGTCGATGATCAGTACGCCGCATACCATGGACTACCGTCGGTCAATCGTCAACCGCATTGACATGCAGCACTGGAAGTCGTCGACTAAGATCGAGGCCTTGGTCGAGGAGCTGTCGAGACACCGTCAGGGCAATGCCAACATCAAGAGCATCGTGTTTTCGCAGTTTGTCAACTTTCTCGATCTCATCCAGTGGCGCCTCAACCGCGCTGGGTTCAGTGTGTGTCGTCTTGACGGGCGAATGTCGCCCTCTCAGCGCGATGCTGTCATCCGCACGTTTATGACGCATCCCGAGTATACCGTCTTCCTCGTCAGCCTCAAAGCTGGCGGAGTGGCCCTCAATCTGACTGAGGCCAGCAACGTGTATCTGGCCGACTGCTGGTGGAATCCTAGTGTCGAGGTTCAGGCCATGGATCGGATCCATCGCATGGGTCAGTACCGCCCAATCAAAGTCACTCGGATCATTATCGAAAACTCGATTGAGTCGCGCATTGTCGCATTGCAAGTGAAGAAGCAGCACTTGGTCAACTCTACCATTGGCCGCGACTCTAAATCACTCGACAACTTGTCAGCACAGGACATGCAGTTCCTTTTTTCTCCTTGAAGTTTATTTCTTTATACGTTAATAGTGCCGCTGACTACAGTAACTGCGTAGCCGTCAATGTCTACATCCTTGTGGTCGTTACACTCCAACTGCACACCAATCTCGCCTCCTCTCTTTGAGCACTGGTATGCCTTGAATCTAGTCTTGCCGAGCTTTTGCTGCCAAAACGGTCCCAGGACAGTGTGGGCAGAGCCAGTGACGGGATCTTCATTGATGCCACACCAGGGAGCAAAGAAGCGACTGCAAAAGTCATGGTCAGCACTCTTGGCGGTGGCAATAACGCCTATGATATTCTCGCGCGTACCGGCCGCCACTACCTCTGGGGACAGCTTGGGCTCCAGCTGAACAATATCTTTTCCCGTTCTCGCCGGGTCATAGACCACCATGTAGCGGAGAGACGGCGATATCTCCACTTGGATCGAGGGCGTATATTCGCCCAAAATACCGGCAACAATCGTCTTTACGTCGTCATTGATTGGCATAGGCGCGGGTGTGTCAATGGGGAATGTCATGGAATAGGAGTTGTAGAGTCCAAAGTTTACAAGCAGCTGGCCGCTGGCGGTCTCAAAGCACACCTTTTCGCGCTCGCTGCCCAGCTCGTATTTCAATGCGTGTGCGGCGGCAAGCGTGGCGTGGCCGCACAATTTGACTTCGCAAGTTGGCGTAAACCAACGTAGCCCAAACACTCGCGACTGCTTGAACTCGTCGGGCCCTTGAAGCATCAGGGGCGTGATGAACGCAGTCTCGGATATATTCATTTCGGCGGCAATGGCCTGCATCGTGGCATCATCTATCGGGGTGTCTGAAGGGACTGCGACGACGGCTGCTTGGTTGCCCTTGAACGGGACCTTTGTGAAGGCGTCTACTGTGATGATCCGGTACTGAGGCATAGTGAAAAGGAAAGGTAAATGTTGAATTACTGGACTAGAAACAGGGTATCAAGTACAGCCTCATTGCTTTATATGGACCTGTTGTATGTTTTGCTCATGTACAGCCCTAGTTTTTGATGCGAGTCTTTGCTGCTGCTGACAAATGGCTACGTGGTTCCCACGCAGTCACGAGAAATTGATGAGACATTAGCGGAAAGAAAAAGAAATCAATTGTATTTCTAGGACAATAGTGAACCTTCGACGATAGTAACAGCGCTACCGGTGATTAACACCGAATTGCCATGTAGGTCCACTTTCATATCGCCTCCGCGCGGAGAGCACTGGCGAGCCTGCAATGTCGATTTGCCAAACAGAGTGTTGAATAAGGGGGCGATCATAGTGTGGGCCGATCCAGTAACCTGATCCTCTTTCACAAAGGAGCCGGTATTAAACACTCGAGCAATACTGTCATTACCTCCGTGACTCACGTCAGGCGTAACATAGATAACGCCGCGTATTCCCAATTCCTTACTAGCTGCAACGACCTCTGCCGAGTTGTAGAACTCTAGCGACGCTAGCTCCTGCTCTTCCATATTCTCGATTAAAATGAGCAAGTCATTGACCGCGCGAGAATAGTAGAATGAAATCTTGCGAGATGCTGCCAGTTGCTCGCTGACTAGCGCGTGGAGTAGCACGTAGTGACTATCGGTGGGCTGTACTTGCTCTGGCGGATTGCTCGAAAAACATAGCGTAATGTTGCCGCCTCCGCCCCTACATGCCTGGACCAAGCCGGCGGGAGAGTCAAACTCTATGGTGTCGACGCCAAGATCGAGTATGTTGAACAAAACATGGCCAGCAGCCAGCGTAGCATGTCCACAAAAGGCTACCTTTTCGACGGCGTTGAACCAGAGCAAAGTGTAGGCTTTGCCAAGCTCTTTGGTCGTAGGCCGCACAAACGCCGTCATGGGGAGGTTGAGCTCACTTGAAATACTCTGCATCGTGCTGTTGTCGATATCTCGCCAATGGGGCACGATAACCACGCCAGCGGCATTCCCGCCAAACGCCTTGTTCGTGAAAGCG